>JAJMAG010000192.1:0-44403 GCA_030564905.1 Geotrichum fermentans
ATCATAGTGAAAGCTAAAATAATCCAACAAAAGATTGGCTGGCATCATTCGAAAGCTCTTGTTCATCGGATGCTAGAAATATAACTTATTTTTTACAATTATAAGTCTTTTTACAAGATACGGTGCTTTTTATTAAATAAATATACTTTTGGGAGTGTTAAATATGAAAAATTAGCATACTTAGTCATCGGTACTGTACTTTATAGACTCTATTTTCGATTTTATTTTGGTTTTTCAAAGCCAGATTCATATACGTATTTGCATATTATTTTTTTCTTTCCTCGTTAAGAGTCCAAAGGTCTGTGAAGTTCAAAAAGGCAGGCTCGAATTGTTACCCAGTGTGTTCAGGTGTGGCCCATACCCTTGCTTCACCAGAGTGCGTAGTTGCATTGAATTTTGCTTCAGCATGAATAAGCCCAGTCGCGAATTTGCCATCAATGTTGCTACATTTGGAATTAAGATACAACTCTTTGGCCGCAACAAAACTTCAGACTGGCGATTCTTCCAGGTAAGTTCTCGACCCTGAAAAGCCCACAATTCTGATGAAAATACGATTTAGCGGAACGGTACCAGTCACGACTTTATGAGACAAATCACAGACGAAAAATATTATCTCAGTTACTAGATAATGTTTTCAGCTTGCCTCTCTTCGTCCACACGTGGCTATTTACCTGATATATCATTTCAGAACGTATAATCATAAGTCAGTACCCTGAAATTCAATTCAGGACCAGCGTTAACTCAATCAAAAATATTGTATCATTAACTCACAGCTCAAGTTAAAGGAACCAAGCTGGTAGATCATCGTCTTTCTTTGCGGCAACAACGACCCAGGTTTCTGTCTTCTATGTTGCGAATAATACCCACCCATGTTGCGCTTGCAGACATAATCAGATTAACCATGTGCCCACAACGCGGTGTTCCACCCTGATAGCTGCCCATCCTCTCTCCTCACTCGATCTCCTGGCAACATTGAACCTTCGAGAGATCCGCAAGCCGCATGCGAAGGCAGGCACCTGGAGAAGCTGAGGACTTATCCTTTGATATTAAGAAGAAGAGAAAACTAATGCTATTTCCACTAGAAACGATATTGCTAATCATGAATAAATGAGCTTTTTAACTAGAATTCAAGGGAATAAGATGCTAACAGTCGTAGAGTTTCGGTCGCGGTCGGCTCGGTATGTTACTTGTTTGAGAAATAGCGTCAATTACATAATATCGCGTATGGAGATATGGGTCACGTGGATGGTGATTGGGAATCTGTCGCTCTAAAAAACCTTCAAGGTTCTCTTTTTCCTTCTCCAAATCGTAAAGGCCGCATCACAAAGCAGTGAACTGAAAATTTTACACTATCGCCATCGCATCGCTTGTCCTCTTGAGCTCATCGCATACTGCTTTTTTGACGTGTAACGGTTTTACGTTAATCTTAAGCTTAAGCTTAATCTGATATATATTAGCCAAATACCCATTCTCCCGCATTACTTTGTGCTCTTTCAGCGATGCCAACTGGCCCAACGAGTAATCACACAAAATTGTCGCAACTGTGGAAAGTCTAACGACAGTACTGTTTACAGCGTACGCGCATCATACTCATCCGTTTAATTTTTTTTCCATAATTGTATTGCGCGCCGTCCAGCTTCACCCATCATGATCATAACCGATCTACCAGAACCGCTGGCCGATGCACTGCAACAATCCAAACCGCAAAGCCACTCACACAATATGGAAACAAATAACCCTCTGAGTTCAGGAACTGGGTGCTGTCCAAGGTCACCTCAAGCAGCGTCATCTTCATTATCGTCGTTCCTGGACGACTTTTGTTTGGGTTCATTTTGTAACGATCATCTGTGTAATCCATGCGATACCCATCACACATGCCAACGTTGTGATCCATGCGATCTTCGCGAGTTTTGTGACCCATGCGAGCCCTGTGAGCCCTGCGATCCCTGCGAGCCCTGTGAGCCTTGCGATCCCTGCGATCCCTGCGATCCCTGCGATCCCTGCGATCCCTGCGATCCCTGCGATCCCTGCGACTCTTGTGAGCCTTGTGACCCATGCGATCCCTGTGATCCCTGCGACCCTTGCTTTCTGGACAACACTGATGACTGCAATTTTTGCGAGACCGTCTCTCACGTATCACCGAATGCACTTCCCGACACTTCTCTAGCTGTTGTTGCGGCTGCTGCACAGTTTCTTGCCAATGAAATCGTCAGTCAAAAACCGCCATCAGCCAAATCTCAACCTTCACAATGTGATTTAGGCTTTGTTAAACCTGCTGCGGGTCCGCAGCCTCCGAAGTCAAATCTTTTATGTCCAAACTGCCCTGACTGTGGTGCCATGGGGACTTGCTTTTTAGCTAGTTGTGGTAACTCAAAACCCTCAGCCTCGCAATTTCAACATCCTCAAGCGTCCCATTTAATTAATAAAACTCTTCCCTCTCAATTCTATCCTCCTCAGTTGGACGACTTTGAGTTCCAGTCACGCGTGTCACAGCCACGATTTAGTGCTAGTCGAAGTGAAATCAATGCTAACTCTGCCCCTATGGTGAATACCCTCTCATCTCACGCTGTCGAAAATATTTCGAGTCAGCACCAGCATCCAAATATTCAGCAACAACAGTACAGCTCAGCACACACACAAACACAAGTATTCTCTCGACCACACGCTCATACCCACTCTCATCCCCATCCACACTATCACCAGCCTCAATATCATGGTCACAATCACTGTCATACTCATCACCACGCTCCTACTACATACATCCACCCCAAAGTAGGAGCCGTTCAAAACCAACCTAATTATGAAAAATGTTTGCCATCACCGTCTCTCAGAGGCGAAAACACATTTAGTGCGCCTAAATCTTCAAATTACTCCTCTCGATCGAACTCCATTGTTTCCATGGCGTCGTCTGCCCAATGGAGCAGTTTACATAGCTCTGATACTCAATGCAGTAGTCCAGATATCAAGAAACTTTCCTTCGTTAATCAGTGGAAGGGAGATGGTCATCAGTTCGAAGCGCAAATGCAGTCGGTTGATCAAAGTCTCGGTGCATCCCAGCTGGGAGCCCAACAAGGTTCACAGCAATTTTCAGGAACGAAAAGGCGGCTGGAAGACTATGATTCGCCAATATCCGAGGCTAAATATGACTGGGAAACTGGCAAGAAAGACTTCATGGAACTCAACACCGGTTTGCAGCACCCAAAGCGAGTACATATGGATGACACCCCACAAGTGATGTCTATGCAGGTACAATCATCTGTGCAATCACTCATTGATCAACTTACACCTCCAGACTCCAAGACGACGACACCCATCACGGAATCTGATTTGCAGTGTCATTGGGATAACTGTAGTTATAACGCTGATGATATGAAAACGCTGGCTTCACATGAATTCATTCACCAGAAGACCTTCACTGTAGCACAGGGCGATGGAGCTGCACATATTCAATGTGAATGGAAAGGTTGCACGTATCAAAGTTCAACTGCGGAAATGTTGATGCTTCACATTCAAAATGTTCATGTGTTGAATCTCACTTCACAGCATCAAACCGCGACAACAGTGAAGCCAGAAAATATTTTAGAAGAAACACCATCTGTGACTGTAATCCCTTCTCCAACACAGCAGAGCTCTCAAGGGTCTGTTGCGCCGGATATTCACACTTGTGAATGGATTTGTCAAGGAAGTACAACTCAGTGTGGGACACTGTTCAATTCAACTCAGGAACTCAATGATCATGTTGTCAATGACCATATCGGACTACGAAAAAACACTTACACATGCCGTTGGGCAGGGTGTGAGCGCAATGGGAGGGCATTTACTCAGCGCCAAAAAATCCACCGCCATATTATAACACATACCAAAAACAAGCCATATGTTTGCTCCGAGTGCGGCAATGCATTCTCTGAAAAGCTCGTCTTAAAACAGCACATGAGAGTACATTCCGGCGAAAAGCCCTTTGAGTGTAAGATTTGCGCAAAGAGATTTGCAGCTAGTACAGCATTGTCGGTTCATATGCGAACGCATACGGGAGACAAGCCATTGCAATGCAAGTGGCCCGGGTGCGAGAAGCGATTCTCGGAATCTTCCAATTTGGCCAAACACATGAAAAGTAAGTCTCATCATCCCCTCCTCCCCCTTGGTCCCTCATTTTTCAGGAACTTCAAAACTAACCTCTTTGCAGCACATCAACTAGGAAAACCGCATGCGTGTAGCTTTGAGAACTGTGGGAGTAAATTTGCGAGACATGACCAGCTTCAACGTCATTTGAAAATTCATGAAAAACGCCCGAGCAGTTGATAAAAAGGAATCATGGATACAATATTCATTGGTATGCTGTGCCGACTTACACGCACGCATTGACTATCACTAAAAAGGCTGTCCTCAATCTTAGCAGCACAGGCCTGTCCACGCTCATCACATCCACGTCGCCCATGTCCTCAAGCCTCGTCTTGATAGGGACAGTCAGGAGAGCCAGTATTTAGAAGTCAGAGGTGAAACTCATGGAATTTCTAAAGACTAAATGACTGCAAAAGCACTTGCCAAGGATGTTTCATAGTGCAAAAACGAAAGGGTAAGAATCAGAAACGATTCAGGCCTAACCATGAACTATGCTGACTAGGCGGTCGGCGCACGTACTGTAAATGTACACAAGTGACTTTAACAGCATCTTACGAGAAATCAATGTCAAATTATGTCTTATTATATGTTACCATTTTCTGGAGTTCGATAGTGTTTTTTTTTATCATTTCATTTCATTCTTATTCTTCTATATACATGTATATACTGTATATATCAGCATCTCACAAACATTGAAGTAACGTTGTTTGTCAATTGTAGAAAATGTTACTTATTAGCGTTTGATTCTGGCTTCGTAAGCAGCCCATCCAGCCGCGCGGTACCGTTGACCTTCAGCGACGGGGTCCCTTCCCTTACCAAACAAGCCGCGACCAACAATGATCACATCCGAGCCTCCCTTCACAACCGTGTCAACGGATCTGTATTGCTGGCCAAGGCCATCGCCCTTATCATCCAGACCCACGCCAGGCGTCAGGACCAAAAAGTCCTCATCGGCGGCCTCGTCCATTCTGTTTTGAGCAATGAAGCCAAAGACAAACTGCTTGTTGCGCTTTGCAATCTGGACCGTCTGCGCCGTGTACTCGCCCACGGCAAGCGAGCCCTTGCACGACAGCTCGGCGAGCATAATGAGCCCGCGGTCGGTTTGGGGCGCCGACTCGAGGAACTCGCGGGCGCCGGCCTCCAGGCCCTGCACAATGCCGTCGCCGGGGACGCCGTGCGCGTTGGTGATGTCGGCCCATTTCACAATGGAGTAGACGCCGCCGGTGTACTGGGCCTTGACGGTGGAGCCGATGTCGGCGAACTTGCGGTCCTCGAAGATGAGGAATTTGTGCTGCTCGGCGAGCTTGACCAGGGGCACGATGGTGCCGTCGTATGTGAAGTCGTTAACAATGTCGATGTGCGTCTTGACCATGCAGACGTAGGGTCCAAGGACTTCGGCAAGGTGGAGAAGCTCGGCGGTAGTGTTGACGTCGAGGGAAGCGCAGAGATTGGTCTTCTTCTCGGCCATAAGACGCAGCAAACGGCTGGCGGTCGCAGACGAGTGCTTGGCTGCTCGGTCTTCGTAGGGGAGGCTCACGTTATTAGACATGGTGGTTGTGGATCTGATCTGGGTTCAAAACGAAGTTCGAAGGCCTGATGATTCATATCGGGAATTTTTTTTTTTTATATTGTGCATCAAGTCTATGGAGAAACCCTAATAGCAGAACAAGAACTGTATCGCAAAATCAAAAATATAAAGTTATAAATAAATAGTGAATTGAAAATGTGCATTATCAAGAACTGGAGTCAGCTACTTCTTCCGACTTGGGCTCACTGTCTATAAGCTCTTGTCCTTCAGATACGTTTTCAGTAGATTCCTCAGTCGGCTCTGTAGCTGGAGGAGGATTCTCCACTTTAGCTTCCTGGGAAACAGTCTCCGGTAGAGACGTCTTAACCTCTTCTTTCTCATCAACACCATCTGGGGCAAGTTGTTGTTTCATACCAGGCATCAGAACATCCACTCGTCTCCAAGTGTCACTCCAGAACTTTTTCTCTCTTTCTGTACTTTCGTCATTTTTACCCTTTGTATCAGATTGCATAACCAGGAGCATATTTTTCACAGATTCCACCACGCTTTCCTCCAAACTGGAATTTTGTTCCTTTGCTGATATTCCAACACCAGTACTGCTGATTAGGCGGTCCAAAGTATCGAGAACCTTAAACCAGAGATCACGCATTTCGTCCGTCTCGCTATTACCTTGTTGAGTACGCACAACATATTGTAGGAATACCTTGCAGAGTAGTTCAGCAGCATACAAACGCGTGCGTGACATACCCTCTGGATCGGTATCATAGACTTCAGGCTTAAGAAGGGCGTCAATTAGTGGGAACAATGCTTGAGCAAACACACCCACCCAGTCAAAGTCATCCCGGCTATGTGCAACTGGAGACAGCACAATTCGGCGATAGTATGTGAAGGCATGCTGACGAATAGCTCTGCAAGGGTTGATGCATTGCTGCGAAAGAGTTCGTACGTATGGGAACCAGATGTCAATCCAGTGGCTACCCGTGTTGGGGTCCTTAGAAGCGTCTTCAACCACATCACCAAGCTTGTGAATCAAGTCAAGAGATTCAATTGCTCGCGCAACATCGGCCTCCATGGAAGAAATGACTTCTTTGGCTTTTTGAATTGCAGTAGCCTGATCATACTTCTTTCTAAACTCAATGACAATAGCAGTTTTGTCTTGCTCCAGCTGTGCTCCACAAGCTCCAATGCTGGCGACTTCACCTAAAATGTCAAGAACGTTGACAAGATTATCAGAAGTGATCTCATTGGTAGCCCTCGCAATCTCTTTCACAAACGTAAACACTGCAACCGTACTCTCCCTGTTGCTGGCAGCAAGCTGGTGTAGATTCCAAAATGTTTTAAGCTTCAATACATGATCGCAAGACCAAGCACTCTCATCCGCCAAGGCGCACAAAGGTACAACCAATTGCGGCATGCATGGCTTAAGGACAAAATCTTTGATTTCACTGATATTCGTGAGAGCTTCCTTGAGCTCAGGTAGAAGCTCTATCGAGGCATGACGCAGAGTCACCAAATAGTAAACCATAATGCGAGTCAAGAAGCTCTCCTCCTCGATATCCCATTGAGTCAAATAGTTTTTCAGAATACTGATGACTTTCTGAGAAACTGTGGGGTCTTTGGCCTCAACAGCAGCGAGGGTTACAAGCTCTAACAAAAAGAGCGTAGCAGCAGAGAGATTCTTTATCGTAGCTGGAGACTGATCGGTGAAGCTAGGTAGCACTTGCTGAACGGCCGACACCAATCCTAGCATATTACTGGAAGGAAGCGATAGCGCGCTATTGAGAAACTCCCCAATGGAACAAGTATTAATGCAATCGACAGCGCACAAGGTTGCATCAACTTCCTCATCCGTAGGCTCAGGAACAATGTCGTTGTACCCAGCGAGGTAAGAAGACAGAGCAGAAAATAAACCACTGGGCTCCTTAACCCCCTTTGAGCGCTGAACAACATTTGATGGACTAGCAAATGGTAAGGATGGTACGCCAAGCTTGCGCTGTTTGCTTGAAAATCCAGCGTCCAATAATGAGTGCAGATACAAGTTTGTAACAACGGGCACTAAATCCTTCCAAGCGTCGTTAATCATGCTCACATTAGCTTTAGTCAAGCGAAAGAGCACAACCGATGCCAATTGCGCCTTCAAGTCTTGACCAAATTGAATAGACAAGTCACTGACTACAATCTTATCGTCCTCAATTTGAATTTGGGTAGTAGAAGATGGAACCGTCAGCTCCCCAAAAGAAAGAGTTGAGATCTTGCACAAAGTTGAGGTAATTTGATCCAGAACTCCAGGTATATTGTAATGGCTGGCAATCTTTGCGACATGATCGAAACCAGTTATAACACGAGAAAAGACGGCATCTTCCGTAGCGGTTGCAAATACGTAAGCAAGCATAGTAACGACAGGGTGCCATGTCGATTGGAACATATCCTTGTCATAGGTGTTATCGGTTACTATCTTTAGGCGACCAGTTTGACTTGACTTTAGCAGAACCTCCTTCCATGCATGCTCGAACGATTCTTCATTATTGTGTTCTTCTGGAACGATAATTTCGCGCTGCTTAATGGTGTAGTAAATGTTGTCCAAATATTCAGGAGAAAAGTCATGGCCGCCATTGACTTTTCTCAAGTTGCGCTTAAACTCTTCATTGGTCATATGTTTCTTGACTTGAGGGTTGTGTAAATCAGTATTGAGTAAAATGACAGCGTAACTAAGGACAAATGCTGCATCCGCATCGACAACATGTTTGACATTGTTCTCTCCACTGACATAATGGGCAGCAAACTTTTCCATAATTCGCTCAATTTGTTGAGCTTCACCAGGCAATCGGAAGGCAGCGAATAGAGAGCGCATGGCCTCATCCAGAGAGGTATTAGAAAAATCAAAGTTCTCAATGAAAAGGTCCAAGTACTCCTTATTCTTTGGTTTGGCTAAGAATTCACCGAGAAGCTTTTTGTTGATGCGTCCAGACTTTTGAAGAAATTTAACTTTGCTTGCAGTCGTATCATCCTCGATAAGTTTATGCTTTACAAGAAACTGAAGCCCTTCAGTGGGGTTCTTATTAAAACACTCTGTTGCCTCGATAACCAGTTTCTTCAAAGCCTTATTACGCATGACTTCTTCTGCAAGTTCTTTGTTTGGGTTAGGCCCAGGAAGTCTCTGTACTACAGCGACCAAATAGCCAAGCACAGCTTCCAAGCACAATGGAGGGACAGTAGCGGTAGACCAGGTAGTAGAATCGGGGTAAGCATTTCGGCATAAGAATCCAATCATATCCTCACATAAATCAGCACGGTCCACATCGCAATCGTAGTTCACAAAAAGGTCAACAAAAAAAGAAGGGATGCGTGCAAGACTGGCAATAGCTTCCACCATCATTTCACGCGAATCTGGAGATCGACTGGTAACAAATGTAGGAACAACGATATTATGTAAATTCGCAGGGGACCCGGCGACAGGGGTTCCAACTTTTGAGGGAAATGGAGAGGCATCCAAAACAGTGCGTGGGATGCTTGGAACTCCATCATAAAAGATTTTATCAACACCTTCCTCACGAGGGATTTCTGAAATAGGACTCAAGCACGTTAGGAGGTAAGTAAGAAACACTTCCTGATGTAACTTCAAGTGCTCGCCTGTAGTTTGAAGAATTGTACTGAAAACACGTAGAGCTTTTTGCAGGAGAAAAGGATTTTCAGCACGAATAAGTTGAAGAATGTGCTTCAACAAAGTATTCGTAGTAAGGTTAAGAAGAGATTCATGTTTCGTAATTTCTTTTCCGGAAACCTCAAATGCAACGTTAATTAAATGAAGAGCCATGATTCTAGTAGCGTCCGTGTATTGATGGAAGTTAGATATGTCGATAATAGAAATGAGTACTCGGAAGTATTCTCGAAGAGACGCCAGCCCATATCTCTCAAATGGCTTATTAGTATGTTCATGCAAATTGTCTTCGCCTGCAGTTTCTGCTACCTGAATGAATTCATGAGACGTCTTTTCTTCACTAGAGGTGTCATGCATCTCCGGATTTGGCTCTGACATTTGAATCTCGCTGGTTTCAACAGACTTGGCATCAATGACAACTTCGGGCTCCAGTTCAGAGACACGAGTAAAGACTGCCTGCGTTAATTTTATCATTGTCATTTCAGCAGATCTTCGCAGAAGGTCGCCTCTGCGCATTTGGCAAGCCATGCTCAAGCATGTTTCAATGATATCACACAGGCTTTCATCGTTTAGCAAATCGCCACCGATTCCACACACAATCTCTTCCATGAGAGACAATATTTTGAGTAGAACCGCGTCATCTTCTGCTTGGTCTGTGGCCTCGAAACGGCAATGAGTGATTGCTGCTGCCAGCTCTGATATTGCAAGCTGAATGCCAAGGGATTCTTTGTGAATGATCTTGTAGTCCAAAAATTTGGTAATGGCCGATAACGAGATGAACGTAATTGATCCTGTAGTCGATTGTGAAGAAATAACATAAAGGAAAGGCGCAAAAATGGCATCTGCGGGCAAATCAGCCAGATCGCTATAGTAAGAAATATCTGAACGAAGTTTTGCAAAACCAGCAATAAGCGGATTATCCTAATTAAATGAGTTAGCGCACACACCCCAAAAACTAAACAATTGCGAGTTAGGCGTTGTTTGCACTTACCGAGCCAATTGAACCTTTGCGGGTGCGGAGCCCAAGGCGCGATGCAAGGCTTTCGTCGTCCCCCTCGTTCGATGAAGGCACGCCCAAGACTGAAGCCATTCCTGAGTTTGCCCAGCGCGTGTTTTTGCGCATGGCAGAAGTTATATAGTTGACTTCATTGGTGACCAGAAAAATAGGATCTATGGATATTGGAGACATTGCTTAGAGTGTGGGTGTGTAATAATCACGACAAACTGGTGGAGTGAATGTCCCTTGTCAAGATTTGAAAACGGGCAAAAGGTATTTAGAAAGACAGACTGCCAACTTGCAGACCACGTAAGTTGCAAATATTTAGGAGTAGACAGAAGGCGCGCGTCGTTAACGTACGTGAACTTTCAAGAAAATGATATCTGTTGATCTGCCCTGCTGTCATCAACTTCCAAAGGTGGGTTAGGGTTATAGGGTAGGGGCGATGGAGCTAAGAGGTTACTGGAGTTGGGAGCCTTGGATCAACTGGTTTCGAGCAATTCATAGACGTGAAGATTAAAAAAAAAAAACAATCATAATGTAAGTACAAAGACCTATTAAATATTTTACACTCCTTGTAAAGAAAGGCGATGTCCACAAGTTCTTGCATTGTGGCCAACTTGGTTACACTTACCACAGCGTCGTGTAGGCGTGGCATGGAGTGCTGAGTACTGCGTTAGGCTCTCAGTTGTTGTTGTATTAGTCTTATCAGCATGTCCGTTTTGGCCATTGACAGCATAAGTGGCGCTTTCTTCTAAGAAGAGAGGTTTTGAGACTTTTGTCTCTAGGGGAGCGGAAGGTTTTACAGGCACAATATTCGACGGCGATGATAGCAGAACTTCGCCAACAGAAGTAGAAAGTTGGCGTGGGAGAGTAATGGAGTTGTCATTATGAGGTGACGTACCAGCACTGGCGCCAGGTGAGCTTCCGCGAGTCCCTGCATGTGAAGGAGATGTATTGCCGTACAAACTCTTGTAGTCAAGGCTGCTGACTCCCACTTTGGAAAAGTACTTGATCATATTCATGAGCATGAATTCGCGAGACTCTAACGAGGAGTAGTTCAAGAAGTGTTCCTTCACAATTCCCATTGTGCGGTCGAACTTGTGTGTGAGATCATTGGAAAGCCTTTCAATTTCCGTCATGGCTTCTTTGACCAGCTTTTGCTTTGCTAGCCACCAGTGTGGGTGTAAATCGTCCATAGTCACAGGGCGAGAGAGCGTGTGTTTACAAGGAAGTCCTGTCGTGGTCGTAAAGACTCGAGTGCATCGATGCAGAGGCTCATTAAGTGACATTGCTTCCAGGTACATTTCATGTTGCTCTTTGATCATCTCCAGGGCGTGAGTAGAAACTTTGAAGCGTACATCGTCGTAGAAAGGGACGAAGTACTTCATGGGGCATCGATGGGTTTCCAAGTCCACAAGTTCCTCGTGAGCTTGCTTCTGGTGGGCTAAGAAGCCAGTCACTTTTGACAGGAACTTAAGTAAATCTCCGCCTGATTCATCTGCATATTCCTTTAAAGTCGCTTGCGCAATTTCTGCCTTGCCCATTGAATAGTTGTTGAAATGCATATGTTGATCTACCCAGGCGCGCACAAACTTGGTTTTATACACAAGCCAGTTGTTTGACACGAACTCCAGAATCAAGAATTTGCTATACTTTTTTTCAAAGTCGCTGTGATTGTATGAATAAATATCGGGGGTTTCGGAATCAACTAGTTCTTGAAACCGCTTCATGAATGTTTTTCGTTCCTCTTCGTTGTCGAATGCTGAGAGAGCGCTTCGATACACATCACGCGTTAACTCAGAGACGCAGATCTGGCCAGTATTCTCAAAGATATGGTCAACCGCCGTCATGAGTGCTGGTTCGCGATGTGTTATCACCGCTGAAGGCATGTATTCCTTTTCCAAGTGGGTACTTGCAATGTCCCTGAGGCTGTATAGCACCCAGCGAAAGTCCGACACGAACGTGTTCTTGATAAAGGCATAACCAACTTCAAACGTAGTGTTGAAAGCCGTCTTGCCCACTATGTGCACTAATGTTGGCATGCTGGGAGATTTGGTGAAATTAATGAAGAGAACGCCAGGGTATTGTTGTAGCATGTCCATGCAGTCTTGCGTTGTCCAAAACAGATGTGTTACGTTGCCCTGCTCATCTATCTGCTCCTCCAATAATGCATTGTCGAAACGTAGAGCGCCAACGAGTCCTTTTAACGACCCAGTGTCCTTTTCTTGGGTCAGATATTTGTCGTTTGAGACAGACCCCTCTGTTATTCTTGGTAGTGCAAAATCAACCTGGAGGACTTTTTGGTAATAGGTTAGCCTGCGTCGTTTGGCAGACGCTGCTGGTCCAGAAGGACCATGATTGTGGTCAGCATTCTGAACTTTTAATTGCCAACAGTAACTTTTGGAGTCCTTATACACTGTAACATGGAAAGGGCACTTGTCGTATGGTGATTGCGGGTGAGGGGCTCCCTCTTCATCCTCGTCAAGGCGCCGTTTGAGCGATTGCGTTTGTGCTACTGTATCATGTGCGCAGAAGAAATCGAATACTTCATCATTTTGCTTTCTGGAAACCGTGAATCCCTCATTGTCTGCAAACGAGGTGACATGTGCGAGTGCTGACTCTTTGTCGGGAAAAGTCTTGGGCGCGATCTGTTGAATATAGGTGAGGCCATTTGCGAAAAAAGCGGCAGTGGCCAAAGATTCGCGAATAGAGGCCGGTTCAGACGCGAATTCGTCCTTACTAACGACCTTGTCGATTGGCCATAGTCGTGTTGTATTTGTTTCTTCCGTTTCCTTTATCGTCTCGCTCGGCGGCGTGTTTGATTCACGATTATCTGACTGCTGTATGGCCTCAGCCGCGGCTTTTACAGCTTTGGCTACTTCTGGGGGATTTTCGTCGTCGACTTTCTCCGTTTCTTCGTCTTTTTCCTCTTTCTTAAGAAGCGCCGGTTCTTCGTAGGGTGACTGGTCGCGAAGGAATATTGAGGGGTCTTCCTCTATTTCGTCAATAGGCTTCGAAGGCGCTGCTGGCTTTGGTGATGACATGCTTGAGAGACAAAAGTGCGGTGATTTTATTTTATTTTTTTATTCCCTAGAGTGTGGAAAAAGCCATTCATATATAATATCTTATCTGGGAGAAGGTGTTTCCATAGTTTTTCAGAATTTGGGTAAATAATGAGTGTGGCACAAATAAAAAGTTTAATGAAAAAAAAAAAAAAAAAATAATAATAGAGGGGGAGACGCAAAAAAATGCTATCGGAGAAATCTTTGACGTTTTATACAAAGTGGCTTCGGATAAATTCCCCACAGAATTGACACATACAAACACGCTTCTCCAGATCTATGAATCTAAGGGCGCACGTACCGCAGTAGAAATCTGCGATTATAATGGGATTTAAATCGTACACAGATTTTACATGTAGGAAGGAAGAGAGAGAGGGAGAGTTCAGGGAGTATACATTGCGAGTTTTGTGGTGAATGGGGAGGGAATCGAAAGGGGCGTGTGTTCACCATTGGTAAACGTACGCCCTATAGTAGTACGTAGATTACACACACACCGCGCTTGTTGTGCTTGGACACCACAATCCAAATGTTGCGTTTGCGTACTACAACTTCAAGCTGTTACATAGCCGTTGTTGTGGTCCTTATGTATCCGCGCGCGCTTCAAATGGTTTGTGGTGGGTTCTTGTCCAAATTAGCTAATCAATGTTACATAATCTTTATAACGCAACATTTTCAGTGTTTTGACCCAACATGTGGCGTGTGAGGCCCTTGGCACCAAAAGCTATATATTACATAACAAGCTGACAAATCTAATTTATCCATCCAATAGCAGTGCAGAATTGTTTTTATGACTAAGTGCGCTGACAAATCTCGGCTGGCTACTACCCAGGTACCTGAGAAACTGCCCTAAACCACGTTATAAATGCTTGGCTCCCACCGGACCCCTCCACCACCCCACCAATATTTGGAACTTAAAAGCAAAAAGCCGAAAAAAAACAAATAAATGAAATGCGAAACTCGGCTGCTCTTAGCATCACTCCCCGCCATCAACTGCCACTAGCATCAATGATGCACAGGAAGTGGTAGTACCACCATATGATGGCACTCTACGCGATCGAAAAGGTTCACGCCACTGCTGGCTACTAGATGAAGTAGCCATCGATAGCTAGCCTTCACCCCTCTCCCCCCTCCTCGCTCCCCACAGTTACCCTGCTCCGGATTATTCTCCACTATTTCGCGCGGATGCACCGCCTGTTTTTCGCCGGAACACGGCACGCATAGTGACTTTTGTTGGCCATGGCACAAGGAAAAGCCATTCGCCTGCCGGTATCCCTTCCCTCAACTACTACTGCTATTCACATGGCAGCCTCTATATGAGATCACACCAAAGCAATCACAATCGCTTTTCGTCTTAAAATTATTATTGTAAAACACGTGAGTTAGCTGGCTGGCTCCCTGAAACTTATCGTAGTCTCATGTTATGTTTAGTCTATTACTAGGCCGTGCGTCTAGGCTCAGCATGGAAAGGCTATGCATGCTACGGCTGGAAAATGAGGATTGTCAGTACCGCTCGCTGAATCTTCAATATTAGTGCATGTTTGGTGATACACAAGTTTGAGAGCACTTGTAATGGCACAATAGAATCGCTGAATATCTCTGTATTGCTATATACTATTTTATTACATCGGATGTTCGTCGGACCTTCTACATGTAGCCTCGCACAGCGTGTTGGCTCTTTCGGTCGGGTGAACTGTCCATCTTGGGCTTCTGGCAAGGGCTCTGATACACCGGCAACGGTGCCGTCGGAGTCATGGGCGTCTCCTCCTCACGATAAGCTTCATTCCACGCAGCATAAGTGTCACGGCTTCTGGGCTGACATGGCGTCCTTGGCGTCTCGCAGGCAAGCAGCGAAGGGGGCCGGAAAATGGGCGTAGCAGGAATGGTTTTACTACTATACCGGTTATTGTTGTTGTTGTTGTTGTTGTTGAACTTTTGCCATTCCTTGTCAATGCTCAAGTTGCCGAAACTCGAGTTTGTAGGGCCATTGAACACGACGTGCTCTTTGACGCGGCCGCCAGGCCTAAACGCAAGTGGCGGCGGAGCCATCTTCATGATCCGGTCTTTACAGTACCGGTAAGTGCTTTTAAATCCCGCCGCTGTTCTTAGCATGCCATCTCTCGACGGACTGCCGTCACCGCTGCCTGCTTGCTCCTTTTCACAGACGTCCCAGTCGCTGTCACTGCTGTCGCTTTTCGCGTGCGTAAAATGCTTCACATCTGGGATGCTATTGACGGTGCGGCGGTACACGACCCAGCAGTATACAAATCCCGTCAGCGCAACAAGCAGCCATATCGAGAGCAGCACAATTGAAATCTTGAGTTCCAAGTAAAGCGACTTCTCATAGGTCTCGATCAGGGACTTAAGCGCAGAGGCCATTAAGGACACAGCAGAGTCTGTGAATGATTCAATTGACTCGCTTCGCGCTACCAACGACGACGACGAAGTGTCGCTTCCGTTCGTAAGAGCACTTGGCGACACAAAATCGGAAGTTACGGTGGGCAGAGTAACCTGCGTATGGTTGTGAACCCAGGCAATGCCCTTTTGAACTGTTTCAATCTTTGATCCGATAACACAATATACAACTCCTGTAATGCCTGTGTAAAATGGAGTGTCGCCGAATATGCTATCAAGCTCCTTGTTCATTGACGTTGAGAAAACCCCAAGTGTGTCGTTGATGCTGCCCGTCGCAGTGTATATCCACCCAAGAAGGTTCTCATTAATGTCGTTCTGCACGTTCATGATTTGTTTGTTAGTGGTGTTGGCCCAATTACTGATTCCCTCTTGAACATCAACGAGTACGTCCGCCGCGGCGGCGTTCATTCCTTTTTCAAGAGCCGGTAAAGACTCCTTGACTTGTGCAAAGATAATAAACTGGACAACGGTCACAAAGAGCCCGCAAAGGCCTAGCGTGAGCACCAGCAGTGCTGGCGGATAAAGGACATATCCGACCCACCATTTGACCAACGTCTTTTGCGTCAAGTCGCTAAACCGCCTGGCTGCAAATAACTGGATCCGTGTTACCCATTTGTGCGCCGCCGACTCAATTATCTCAATGTTGTCTATTCTCTGATTACTGGTGCGGTTGAGAATCTGGCTTGGTTTAGCTGGCTCTTGCTCAGCCTGGACCTTCGAGTCATAAATCTCTTGCACGTTTTCAGCACAATGTTGGATCCAACGCCACTCCTTGATCTCGCGAATTGCAGCTGGCACGCACACACAAACGGCGGTCACTGCGAGGATGATGATGAAAATCTTGGAAAGAAGGACGATACCGTCGCTGACCTTTTCGTAAAAGTCTGCAATGCCAGACCCGTTGGAGCAGAAAGTAATTGTCTGCTGGGCAGGAATTGCGATAGCACTAGTGTTGAATGGAATTGACTTTTGTAAAAGCGTGTCATTTATCTCTGTCTTGAGCAGGTCAAAGGGAATACTGATAACCTTACTAGTTGCGTTTTTAACATCCGAGTAGTCTGGGATCTCACTGCGAAGAGCTTCGAGTTTAGAGTTGATGGAAGTCGGAATTGTAAGGTTTTTGAGTGATCCAATTGATAAAGTGACGTTACCTATGAGACTGCTGGCGTTGTCGTCGCTAAATGCTTTCGCAATAGAATTGAAAGCTTTACTAATGCTGTTGATCACTTTCTCCAGAGCGTCTACCCCGTCTTCAATGCCGTCAATAACGGTTGTTAGGGAATTGTCAACAAAGTCAACGACGGCTTCTGTTGCGTTGATTGCTGTGTTTGCGGCCGTGTCCACAGCTACTGTAAGCAGGCAAGCATAGGTGCCCACCATCATGTTGATCACAAACAGCAGCAGCTGTTCCAGAATCGTAAGACTCAGCATGAGGGCTTGAATCAACCCTTCGCGGGCACTGGTAAGTCCCGTGTCGATAAGCGAGTTGGCGCCCAGCGCCAGATAATGTGGCATGGATGCTGCCGAACTACCCATGTTTTCAGCCGACCTGCAGCTGCTCAGTGTGTATTTCTCGGCCGTTTCGAGCGAACTTTTCAACGAAACCCGGAAAATGACGAGCTTTATTATAACGAGAATGAGAATAATTGTGTATTGGTTAATCCACACCTGGGACAACCGTGCTCTCAATCCAATATATGGCGTAACTGTATCTGCGATATCCCGGGGCGGTCCAAAATAGCTCTTCTGGGCGTCTTTAAACATGGATCCAGTCATGTTCTGGATGCGGTCAGCTAGAACTATTTTTCGAAGCCCTTGAGTCTTTGTGTGTTGCTGGCGTCGTTGTCGTTTCCTGTGTGGTGTAGTGTTGCAGCTCGTTGGTGGAGTTTTCAGAGTGTAGCTATCCAGCACATCGGCCGCCCTTTGGCTTGCAAAGCTAAAGCCATTGTTGTTATGTTGATTACTCTTCCGGGCTGAATCATGGCTTTCAAGCATACGATTAACAGCCCCCGTAATCAGCGTGCTTAATCTTTTAAAATCTGGCATGTTGTTGGTTTTGTGAGACAAACAAAAAAAAAAAGGTTATTAACAAATGGAAATGGTAAGCGTGCAATGAGATTTAGTTCTCTTTATATAAAGTGTCAGTTGTCAAGCTTCTATTTTGAAGATACTTTCATATCCTTAACAGCTTGTTTGACCCCATTTTTGGTTACTTGTTTGTGTATTTTTATTTCTTGTTTTTTCATTTCTGGTTTCTACTTTGTTTCTTGTGTTTTACTCTTCCTAATTTGTTCGCGATACCCAAGTTTCATTCAAGCAATATGCGGCTGACGTTTGGGCCCAAAATTTAAACTTCGACACGTGATCGGCTCCCTACTATTGTTCTGACAGCCGTTGCATAGATCGATTTTATCGGTGTTTCAAACCAGTATCGATCCATCGCTCATCCACACGACAGCATCGGCCCTGGGACAAGCATCATGAAAAGTAAAAAAAAAAGTAAAGTGGGAGGTTCATTACACATAAGGGTCCTAATACAAATTTCATTTACTTCTTCTGTGGGCCTTCAAGTATCTCGTCCTCTTCTTCTGCCAGAGCAAGGTTTTCCTGCGACCTCCAAAGGGTATGGTAAAATGAGGTGTCGTCTGCTAGCAGCTGCGAGTGTGATCCTTCTTCCAAGACTGAACCCTCTTTCAGTACAATGATCTTGTCTGTTTCAGCCACAGTTCGCAATCTGTGTGCAATAAATACAGAGGTTGACTTTTGGTCCCGGATCAGGGAGTGAATGTTCTGAAGCAGCGCTTTCTCGGTTTCAGTATCTAAAGCAGACGTGGCTTCGTCAAAGAAAATGATGGGTGAGTTTTTGAGCAGCACACGGGAAATAGCCAGGCGCTGTTTCTCGCCACCCGAAATCATCATACCGCGCTCGCCGACCTTCGTTTCGTATCCTTCAGGAAGTTGTTCAATCAAGGCGCTTAATCGAGCCCGCTTCGTCACATCTTCGACTTCTGCGTCAGTTGCGTCAAGGCGGCCATATCTGATGTTGTTTCTGATACTATCATTGAACAGAGGAGTATCTTGGGGCACGACTCCAATAGCTCTGCGCAGGGTTTCTACCTGGATCTCACGGATATCTTGGCCATCGACCAGGATTCGGCCCTGCTCGACGTCATAGAATCTGAAGAGAAGTCTAAGAATAGTAGACTTGCCAGATCCGGAAGGACCAACAATTGCGACTTTCTGGCCAGCTGGAATTGTAAACGTCGCGTTTTGGAGAATCTTCCTGTTCGGTTGGTAGCCGAAAGTGACATTCTCAAACCGGATCTCGCCACCCTTGAATTCAAAGGGCTTTGCATTTGGCAGGTCTTGAATCTTGACCTTAACATCTTGTAGCTTGAATAGCGATTCCATGTCAAGTAATGCCTGTTTCAAGTCGCGGTAGACCGAACCCAAAAAGTTTAGGGGTACTGAGAGTTGAAACACCAGCTGGTTAACAAGAACCAAGTCTCCAACTGTCAAGGATCCTTCTGCAACACCTTGGCTGGCCATGTACATCATTGCGGTCAGGGCGGCAGAAAATATGAAATTCTGGCCAGAGTTCAGGAACGCCAGCGATTTTTGAACCTTGACCATGGAACTCTCATATGTTGCCAATGCGGTATCATACTTGGCTGCCTGGTAGCTTTCATTGTTGAAGTACTTCACAGCCTCATAGTTAATAAGTGAATCCAAGGCGACTGTAGCAGCTGTGTTATCAGCCTTGTTTGCGTTTCTTCGGAATTGCGAGCGCCATGTGGTAGTTTGAATAGTAAAGACAGAGTAAGCTAGCATTGTAGCAAAGGTCACTGCTGCAAAATTTACGCCATAGTTGTAAGAGAGAATACCGCACACAAGAGAAATTTCAAACGTAATTGGAATCAAATGGAACACCATTGACGTCAGAATATAACTGATACCCTTTGTACCACGGTCAATAGCACGGGTGATTCCACCGGTTTGTCGTGAGAGATGATATCCAAGGTCAAGACGCAACAAGTGATTGAAAGTATTCAAAGCAACTTTACGAATGGCACCCTGGGCCACGGAAGCAAAGATGGCATTTCGAAGCTCTCCAAACAAAACAGCACCAAAACGAGCAAGTCCGTATCCAATAACAGTGGCAACAAGAATAGTAGGCAGTGCGCCTTGCGTACTCCAATCGATATTCATGTCATCGATTATGCCTTTGAAAATAAACGGAACTTGGACGTTCAGCAGCTTGGCACCAATCAGCAGACCCAGAGCAAGGAGCACACGGACTTTGATACTAGGCGCAGACTTGGGCCAGATATATTTCATCAAACTCTTGAGAATGGCTCTGTGCACTCGGCTTTCATTTTGAAGTGTCGGCTTAGCAGCCGGCTCTGCTAACCTTGGGGCGCTTTTGTTGAATCTAGCAGGATTTGACGCATGGATCCAACGAATTTGATTGAGAATAGGACTTGGAGAAGGGCGTACTGGGCTTCTGATGAGATTAGACGCAATCAACTGCGTCCTCCGCGTTGATTGTGTACTTAATAAGCGTTGGGTGAAGGAAGGTATCTCGATTGGGGTAAATCTTCGAGCACTAGATCGGAGTAGCGCCAAAGGCCCCACAGTTCCAAATAGCGAAGGCCGTAAAGATGCCATGCTGAAGTGCTGTTAGAATTGAGCCGAGTTGTGTAGGGCTGTGTTTTTCACAGAATTGAATTTCGGTCCAAGGTAGATATCAAAAGTCGTTTAGTTGGTGAAGGATAAAAAATGGTTGATTTAGTGCATCGACATTTCCAACCAAATATGAAGGACAAAAACGCCAGTAAAAAAAAAAAGACTGAATATTAACGAGCCCTTGATACACAGTAGATTGAGAGAGAGGTCTTTTCGAGAGAAACCTGGAGCAGTTTGTCTCTCTTTATATACTGGAACTGAAAAACCAGGGTTAGGCCGAGATTTGACGAATCTGCGCGCTTCGTCGCAATAACCTCTCAGGATTTCATCAAGACATCTGAGGACCCCAATGGTTGGCAAGTAGAGATTACCACACAATAATTATGCTACTTCTTGTTTACAAAATAAAGGCTAAATGAATATTTGTCAACTCATGCTTTCTTCCTCCGCAGCTGCTACAGAGTATTTGCCGTAGGTAGTATGGTCCGATTGGCTATCACTGCCTTCCAAGGAAAGGACTTGACGGTCCTCAAGCATCAGGCGCCGGGCGGCTATCGGGTCGCTTTCAGGAAGCGATTCACTTAAACTTGACTCGTCGTCGTAGGTGAGCTGCACGGCGTGAGATTCCGGATCGAGGTGAGCTGTTTTTGCGACGGGAATACCCACCAGGGTTGGCCCTCGTGTGTCAATATAACTTCCGATGCCCCACTGAGTCAACATGGCAATATAAGCAGTGATGATAGCGACTTCGCGGTCCACCAATGTTTCGTCAATCAATATCTCGAAATCAAATCGCATTGTTCTCATTTGGCGCGCCTTGGCAACACGCTGCCTGACCTCCTCGTCACCACCCCCAGGATTGATGACTCGCTCGAGAAACCTGGAACTGGAATTCCACTCATAGCCTGCTCCGTCGTTCAGGTGAAATTGCCGTGTGGCTCCCGCTGCCCCAAAGCTCAGCTGGATTTCACGATGCCGAATGTCGGGCTTGCAATGTAAGTCAAAATACCTGTTTACCAAACCAGCATGGAGTGTTGCAATCTCTCGCCTCTCGCCGACAGTGAGGACCGACCACACGGGTGTGAACATTGTCCGGCGCTCAATAGTGTAAATCTTCACGCCAGCTTCATCAAAAACGTTGGCAATATGATGTCTGTCTGTTCTCTCCCGACGAAGGTACATGACTGTGGGCGTGTTTGTAAATGCCGTCTGTGTGGCAGAGCCATTTTGCGAAAGCGCGAGCAATGACTTGAGTCCCACTGTCTCAACGAAGAGCGTCGAGAAGCTTACAGCAGCGTTCACAGAAAACATAACAGTCGAAGATAGCATCTTTGGTGGAATGAGGAGTGTGTGATGAAGATCAAGGCTGAACATCCGAGATTTTAACGTGTACTCATCATAACGCTAGTCTCGTCGCGCTACTTTCATGGTCTCTGTAGTACAGAGCCAGTACTTTTTCTCGCTTTGCATGTGTGCCTGTTACATTGTTTGCGTGAGAGTGGACATGATGATTGTTGAAGTATTAAGCGTGCGGCGGAAACAGCCATTGGCCAAGAACGGCTTGCGGATCACATTACACAGTTTTCTCGGCTGCACGGCTGCACTTTATGCTAGATCATCAACCAACAGCCCTTTTTTGTGGCCAGAGTTTGCAAGGGATTTTATTTATCTTTTTTGTAGACTGTGCATTTGTTTGACTTGAGACGGGTTTTATTGGATTTGGTGAATGGCTTTTCGCATTGAACGTGTTTACGAACTCTTTACGACTTTACAGCTTACTCGACTACTAGGCGAGCCTCAAGGTAGCATGAACTCTCGCCGCTTTGGATCCCCAGATTGATGCTGGTTTGATTGATCGCGTATGATTCCCCATCTGATACTCCGATACACCTAAATAGCGCGGACTAGTCAAGATTAAAGCAATTTCCTAACTACGGCACATATTTGGACATGGATGGTTTTTCCCGAAGTCCAGCTTTTGCTTCTGCTTCTGCTCCTGCTTCTTATCTTGTCAACTCTTTTGTCTTAATGACTATAGCAAAAAAACACTTTGGTTTTTTATCCAGTGATAACTTGGATTTTCTTCATACTTTGCTCAGTGGCTAGAAATAGAAAATGAGCCAGTCAACTACGAACAAGATCTCGGCTGCGATCCGGCAGTATGAGCTTGACAGGCCGGCGCTGTTCAAAGTTGACCGCATCATAACAGACTACGAGTACGCCGCTCGCGAACAGAAACTGGTTCGCAAACTCGACGTCAGGATTCTCCCCGTCCTTGCCCTCTTCTACTTCATGTCAGCGCTCACCTCTCGAAACATTTCAAACGCCCATAGCGCGGGCATGTCGGAAGTCACCCACTTGACGGACTTGGAGTATAGAAACTGCTTGATGATCTTCTTGGTCAGCTTTTGCGCGGCACAGGTGCCGTCAAATATAATGTGCCAGAAAACAACCCCGGCGTTCTGGCTCCCCACGCTCATGTGCTGCTGGGGAGTGGTCATGACTTGCATGGGCCTCATTGTGGACTACAAGGGCTTGTTCTGGTCCAGGTTCTTCTTGGGCATCTTTGAGGCCGGCATGATCCCGGGAATTGCCATGTACCTGACGAGATGGTACAGGCGGTCCGAGCTGCAGGTGAGGTTGGCAGTGATTCTTGCCGTGGGGTGTGGGGCGACGTCACTGAGCGGGCTGCTTGCCTGGTGCATTGTCAAGATGGACAAGGTCGGCGGCATGGAAGGATGGCGGTGGATCTTTGTGCTGGAGGGCTGCACGAGTGTCGTGGTGGGCACGTTCGCCTACATGTTTCTGAGTAACTACCCGAGCTCGGCCAAGTTCCTGAAGGACGACGAAAAGGAAATGGTGGTGGTGCGTATCAAGATGGACGAGGGCTGGCCTGCAAAGCAAGAGGGGCTTTTGGAATACGCCGCGGAAGAAAAACGCCAAAGGACATGGAGAGACATCAAAAAGGCCGTGTGGGACTGGCAGTCGTATTCACATGCACTCGTCTTTTTCTGCAGCCACGCCGTCATGTATGCCGTTGAATCAAACTTGCCATTGCTGATCGAGGACATGAAGTTCGTGGGGCCCATGGCACAACTCATGTCAATCCCCATCTACGTCACCGCCGGCCTCGGCTCGGTGGTGCTCTCCGTGGTCTCGGACAAGGTCGGGTTCCGCTCGCCCATCCTCATCTTCTGCTTCTTCATGATGCTCGCGGGCTACCTTTTGGTGCTCATCTCCAAAATCAAGGACACGCGGCATTCCGTGACCTACGCTGGGCTGTTTATCGCCGCGCTGGGCGCCTACGCCGGGTTCCCGAGCTCCATTGCATGGCTGGCGAGTAACTCGCTCGGCGCCGGCAAACGCAACATTTCGCTGGCGCTCCAGGTGGGCTGCGGCAGCCTGAGCGGAATTGTGCTGTGCTATGTGTCTGATAGCCAAACCGGTGGCCAGACCGTTGTGCTGCTCCTTGTGGCCCTCGGCATCGTCGTGACAATCGGCAATGTGGCCATGTACCGGAGACTCAACGAACGCCATAAATTGGAGCTGTTCCGTGACGGCGATGGTAATACAGGCCTCTACTCGCCTGTCCGTAGCATTCAAGAGCTTGTACGGCTCGGTGACAAGAACCCTTATTTCGAGTACACATACTAGATTTTTTTATGGATTCTATATACACAAGTTTTAAAGTATTCACAAACAAAACAAAAATATACATAATATAATACATCTTGCTTCTCTTTTTTTTTTTTTTAACGGCGGCCTTCGGCTGCTGCTGCTTCAATGTCGTCGACTTCCTTGAGAGTGTCCATTGTCAGCACCTCGTACCCGCGGTCGCCGACCACGACGTCGTCCTCAATGCGAATGCCGATGCCCCTGAAATGCTTCGGGAACCGCTCGTCGTTGGGCACATAGACGCCCGGCTCGATCGTGATGATCTGGCCCGGGACCAGTTTGGAGTACCTCGGGGGCTGCGTAATGTCATGGACGTCGAGGCCGAGGTTATGGCCAATGTAGTGGGGGTACAGCAGGGAGACGTCGCGGCGGGTGAGGGAGGACCCGAACCCTGCGGCGTTCTTGAGTTCGGTGTACATGATGTCCTCGCTGTGGCGGTGGATGTCGTGCAGCGACATGCCGGAGGCGACGGTGCAGAGCGGGATGCACTGCTTGTTGACGTTGAGCACGGCCTGGTAGAGGTCGCGCTGCGGGCCGGTGAACGTGCCGTTGACGGGCCAGGTGCGCGAGATGTCGGCGCAGTAGCCGCCGTAGCGCCCGCCGGCGTCGACCAGGACGAGGTCGCCGTCGTTGAACATGTCGTTGTTGCGCGTGTAGTGGATAGTGAGCGCGTGCTGGCCGCCGGCGACGACAGGCAGGTACGCCGAGTCGTCGCACCCGTGCATGCGGAACTCGTAGTCCAGGAACGCCTGCAATTGCGCCTCGGACGCAAACTGCGTGCCGTAGGCCTTGTTGTAGACGGCGCTCGACATTTCGGCGGCGAGCCGCATGACGTTGATTTCCGCCTCGCTCTTGACGAGCCGGCTCTTTTCGACCAGCGCCACGGCGCTCTTGTACTCCTTGCGGGACGACGACTTGCGGAAGAGCTCCACCAGCGATTGCTTCAGCACGTTCTGGCCGTGGCTTTTGAAAAACCTGTTGAGTCTATTCGAGTCCTTGAAATCAAAGGTATCCATGTATACGTTCTGCACGCGGTCCAGCAGGAGTCCTAGCTGCTCGTGGATATCTGAAAACGGGTAAGCTCTATCTGCGTTGAACATTTCAATGGCTCCGTTCGGTCCCGACCTGATTCCATCCCACAGCTCGGCGTGAGCGTCCTTTCCCGGCACAAAGAAGATGCTTTCCATCACATTTTCGTTTTCCTTGTAGAGGGCGAGCGCCGAGCCCGGTTCGAGGAACCCCGTGAGGTAGTAGAAGTTGGGGTCTTGC
The DNA here is from genome assembly GCA_030564905.1 of Geotrichum fermentans. Lineage (NCBI taxonomy): Eukaryota > Fungi > Ascomycota > Dipodascomycetes > Dipodascales > Dipodascaceae > Geotrichum > Geotrichum fermentans. Next base: position 25,410 of record JAJMAG010000192.1, read on the forward strand.
CTGAACTCATAGAAGACGCTGCTTGTTGCAAACTGGACATCGTTGCCGGGGATGATAACGAGACTTTTGTCGGGCAGGCTTTCGAGGATTGTTTGGCGGCGCGCGTAGTATTCCTGGGCGGTGATACCAGGGGTCACCTCGCCTGGTCGGAGCCGGTGTGGGTGCGTTTCGTGGATAGGCTGGCCGGCCTCGAGGTACGTTGCGTAAGAACGGGCAGCTGCACACGGACGAAGGATGAGCTTATGCTGCTTGCTTGTCTGTCTCAGAAGGGGTGCCAATCGCAGGCCTGTGAATGCTTTATGCGCAGTCTTCAACATGATGAGGTCTAATGGTTTGTATCTCCCATAAAAAAAAAAACGGCGTGAAAAGTGAAAAATGTATGGGATCATTATATAATCATAATATACATGTAGCCTGAACTACTTATAAAACGCCATGGAGTCTTGTAAAATCACGAATGCGACCATCATTATGGACAGTAGCGTAAACATATTCCCAGTCAATGACATGCTTGGTTTTGAGAAGCTCCTCTCGCCACGTCGTCGACTCCAGCGGCAATGTTTCATCAATTCCCTGGTGGAGAATGGATTTGCTTGCATCTTTGACGACATTCACAAGGTCTAGGGCGGCAGTCTCGCTCAGAAATTGCAGCTTGTACATGCTTCCGTCAATGCCTATTGCCCACACATCCTGGCTGTTTTCGTCTGCGCCTGGAACAGGAATGAGTCGCGCAATGACTGACGGGAGCATGACGGAGCCACTGACCATCAGGGTGCTATTTGAAACACGAACTGTGTCATCCACATCGTCCACCTGTGGCACTGTGAATGCAGCAACGTTGCGCTGCTTGTCGGCAATGATGATGGTACCATCATTGAGAACGCACTGAGTCACCGATCCTCTCAGCACAGAATCACTGCAGATTAGTCTGAGCCCTTGGTCAACGGAATAATGATAAACCAAAAGCGAATTTTTGAGTGTAGACGCAAAGATGAGTCCACCATGGACCGACAAGTTAATTACCGGCGAGGAAACATTGTCAAGTGTGCCCAACCTTAGAATTTTGCACTTTTGGTCATCAATAAGCAGCATGTAGAGAACTAGGCTGTTTTTTGTCGCGCAAATGAGCGTTTTGTCGTCAATCTGGGCTACACTGTAGATGGGATCCTCTTCAAGTAACGCAAATCGCTTTTGGATTTCTACGCGCCCACTTTTGGTCTTGCTCACGGTCATGACGTAGAGGTATCCACATGGCCTGGCACCCCCTGAGGCGCCACTGCCAAGGACGAGGTACTTGAACCGCTTATCGGCGACGCGAAACTCCCATTCACACATGCAGTACATGACTTCGTCTCCATTGCGAGACGGTTTTTGCTTCCACTGATCATAGTTTTCTTCGCCGGGGGTGACCACGGTGCCGCGTCTGGGGTCAACAAATCTTAAGTGAGATCGCCGCGATTTCTTGCACGACCGATGGAAAAGCACCGCAATCATGCCAATGTGCGAGAGGTAAAGCAGACGCCTGGGGACAGCGCGAATGGGGATCCTGCGAGTCACGAGACCAGGTTCGGGAGGGACGACAAGAATGGTGAGTTTCTGGTTCATGACGGCAGCGACAACAATTTCTGATTCGGTGGAGGCGAGCACGGGGAAGAAGCATGCAGCCTGCAGGGAAAAAAGGTTGGAGTCATCCACGACAACTCGGTGGGGCACATCAGAGGGGAGGGAATGGTCAATAGCATAGAGGTGCTCGCAAAGGGCAAATGTTTTGTCGTTGTGCTGAATGAACTGAACAGGAAGTTTTCCTAGTGGACGGGAGGTTACGGCATCGCCGGATTGGTACCGAATCGCTCCTGACCGGAGACCTATAAGTAGGGTGTCATTGATTCTGACGGCATCATTGGCGAGATCTTGGAGCTGGGTTTCTTGAAATTCTAAATTGGGGGTGTATATGCGAAGTGTGGATGCAAAAGTGCCGAGATATATGGCCTGATTAATGAATTTGAGCATGGTGATTTCAGTGTCGACAAGCGCCTCGCCCAAAAGCTGCAGAGATTCATTTGAGGGAAGGAGGTCAGGGTTGAGTTTATACAAGGCAAGAGAGGTTTGTGAGTCTTTCCTGTATGCCAGAGCGATATGCTCGCCGTCAATGCAAGCTCGCAGGATGGATAGATTGTCCAAGGCCAGGCGGTTGTCTTTGGATGTAACGATTAAAGAGTTGGCGGTTACTTGGACCAGCGCCGAGCCTACTGCAGCAAACGCGAGGGTTTCTGCTTCCAGGTTTAACTGGGAAGCCTCGCTGAAATCAACGATTTCAAGGTTGTCCCCGCCCTCGCTCTGCAGCACTTGGAATATGCTAGAGTAGAACGGATACGACGCGATAAAATAACAAGAGGAGTCGGCGGAGACGGCGCGAAACAACTGCTTGACGCCAAGCATGGGTAATCCTTCGAGCGCTATTGTTGCTTTGAGTCCCTGGCGCACGTGAACTATGGCACTTGACGAGGACCCAATGCCTGATGATATGAATAACTCTGGTTTGGGGGGATTGATAAGGCTGGGAGACACTGACTCATATGCATCGGAGTGGTTTAGTGCAATGGCGTCGCCAACGGGACCAAAGGCTTGATAGTCGGAGAGGTAGTCAACAACGACGCCGTCGTCCGTTGACTGGACGAAAAAGGTTCCACCGATGACGCCAGCGCCGGCCGTTTCAACCATTAGATGGGCGGCATCATTGATGGAAGTAGTTGGGTCAAGGTCACCTTGGTCAGTGCAAGGCGAGAGCACCAACGAGGAACCAATTGAAGATTCGAGGTCCACAAGCGGTTGTATTGAGACTTGGTCGTTTGCTGCGTCGATTGTGACTGTATAAATAAAATTGGACTCTGTGCCAATGTAAATGCGCTGAGTTGTGTTGTAGGTGGCTTGAACGGAACTGTTGGCAATACGCTCCTGGTGGTAAGCAACGGGGAAGGATGGAAGAGAGACCTCTTGATAGTCTTGGCGGGCCGAGATGATGTCGGGTAGCTTTAAAAAAAAGACACGATCCGCAGTGATGAGAACCAGAGCGCCGTCCGAGTGCGGTATGGGGACGACGAATATGGGCGGCATGTCTGTGAAGAGCGGCGGGAGCTGTGCGGTGCAATTGTAGGAGAGCGACTTGAGGGGCGATTGGGTCCACCATTCGTAGACGCCCAGCTTGAGGCGTGAGTTTTCTGCGACGTAGAGCGTGAGAAAGAAGAGGTGCTGGGCGTTGACGCCTTTTAACGGGAAGAGAAAGCAGGTGTGGAGGAGTATGTTTGAAGAGGGGAGATCGAGGGCGTGGGAGTCTTGCGAGGCCATGGCATGGAGACGCAGTTTGTTTCTAAAGGCGGCCAAGGAGACGGTTTTACCGTGAGAGTCGGGACTGATCTGCCATCCTGGGTGGTCGATAGGGAAGGAGAGCTGGCCTGGGCTGTGACGGCCCAAGGGCAGCGCCTCGGTGACTTTCCATAGCACGAGGTTGATGAAGAGGACGAAGCCGGAGGCCAGCGTGACTGCCAGCAGGTCTGGACGCGAGTCGTCAGCTTGCGGGATGACTGCTGCGGTCACTATGCGCGAGTGCAGAGCCACTGTGCGGTTGCGGTACGAGATCTCGCGGTCCTAGAGACGTTAGAGGGTAGACGGGGGAAGGGTGGGACGCACTTTGATGATGGCAATGTGGGGCCGCGTTGGAGCCTCGTGGTAGTGGAGGAGCTGGTTGATGTGTGGGGACCTGAACAGGCAGTGCTTGACGATTGTGCGCGGCATTGTGCGTGCTGCCACTGGGGGAGGTGGTGGAGGAGGAGGTGGTGGTGGTGATCCTGGCGATGGAGGCCTTTGACTGGGGGACATAAAAGAGTGCGCGTAAATGGTGCGATTGGCTGGCTCTAAAACACTATATACGACAGCATGACTCATGTCGCGCGTTCGAAGCGGCAGCGTTTGGCGCGGCACCGCCTGTAATTATCACTATATATGCGCGTCCAAGGCCATGGCTGCGCTGTATAGCGATTGCTAATCGTCGATCGCGCAACGTCGCCCTCGCGCACACGCCGAAGGGCCGCTGGTGGCTGTTGCACGATATTTGCGCTTTCCCTCCTCCGCCGCCAGACTCGCTCAGCCCTAGAAAAAAAAAAATATAAATACACGCCCAACGGTCGCTGGTTCTTCTTTCCTTGACTCTTTTTTTCCTTGCTCCTTCTCCCCTCCTCCCTCTCGTCTCTTCGCCCTCGACAGGAACTGGCGCTGCCCTCCCTCCCCCCGACCCTAATTGACCCGCTCCTGCCCGCCGCCGCCAGTGCCAGTAACTTCCTCCGCGATGATCAGTGCCACGACATCCTCCCCCCTTGGCGCCGCCCAGTAAACTGTGTTCTGTCGTTTCTTATTTTCATTGTGCGTTTTCTCCAGAAACCCGGTAGTACCCTCTCCCCGCGCCACTGCCTCCTGTCCCCGTACTTTGTGTTTTTAGGTTGTGAAATTTTCATCCGTACATAATATTTCTGCGTCTCGTGTGTAGAACCTTTGATTTTGTTTTCCCTTTCCTCCCTGTCTTCCTCCATCCTCTCGTTGACGATTTATCATTATACCCAAAAATGCCCGATCTCACCATGACCTCCTTCGGAGACGCTGGCAATAACGCCACCAACAAAGACGACCAGCCCCTTGACCAGCAACAGCATCAGCTCCACCAGGCTTCGCGGTCGCAGCTGCCACACCAGCGCCTGGGTTACGCCACGACAACAGTTCGGGCGCCTCCAATCGACATTTACGACGCCCCTGACGCTTTCCGAATAAACGTTGCTTTGCCGGGAGTGCCGCCAGAGTGCATCAACATTGACTACCAATACCCCTGCCACGAGCTGGTGATCAAGGGCGAGGTGCCCTGGCAGATCCCGTTTGAGCATGCGGGGGGCCCGTCCTCCGCCGCCATGGAGGAAAAGTACAGCCAGGAGTATCTCAAGGTCAACGAGTGCTGGCCGCTGGGCGTGCAGTTCTCGCGGCGCATCAAGTTCCCTGCGTCGGCCAAGGTCGACGGCAGCAAGGTCACTGCGGACCTCAAGTACGGAGTCGTCTACATTAACGTGCCCAAGGTGCTGTAGGCGCGAAGACTGTCGCTGTTTATATCGCTGCCCATGTCGCTGCCCATGTCGACTGGTGCTGGCACCATTCACGGTCCCGAAATCCACCGGGTTCTAATGCTTGCGTTGTGTCCCGACGCACTAGCATATCATTTTCATTTCTATTTTTTATTTTATTTCATTGTGGCCTTTAAGATGTCGAGGCACAGTGTCACTGAAGCCATGGAGCTCTCCGGCCAGGAGTTGATGAAACCACACACACATGCTACATATCCACACACATAATTGCCATACAGAGCGTGTAATAAACATTTCCAGCTATCGCGAATATTCAACGTTGATGATGAGACTCTGGCACCAGCGTTTTCTTGTCTCCTGTGTCGATATTATCGCACAGCCCCAAAATGCAAAAAACGTCAAAAATAAAAACAAAAAAAAAGAAAAAATTTAAACTTTTGAATTAATGCGCACGGCGGCACCGTTAACACGTTAATTGGACGGTACCCACTGCGTACCGCAGGGACGTTGCAGTGCCTCATAAAATAATAATAGCTCACGTCACAGTCCCAAGTCCCAAGTCCCAAGTCCCAAGTGCCAAGTATGGACTGAACCCTAGAAGCTCTTCACATGGCAGTTCATGGTGATGGGCCAGTCTCGCACAAGGAGCCAGAAGAGGACAAACCACCACACGCACGTACTGGTGTTGAATTTCAGACACTGGTTTTCTTCTGTTGTAGCTGAGATTTCAATTACGCCAAGTCCAAGGCCAAGGCCAAGGCCAAAAAAAAAAAACATCTCGAGATATCAGTCTGTGTGCGTGCTCCTATGTAGTAAGCTTGAGCTTATCAACGAGCGAGTTCGAATCTATGATAAGTTATTGTTATTAATATCAATTGATCATGATACTTGTTATACGTGTACATCTACTATTATTACTATTCTTGTTATATCTAATTATCATCATTCTTTATATCTTATTACTATTCTTGTCATGTCTTATTACTATTCTTGTTATATATCAACATTTGAACTATCAGTCGATTGATGGCTCTTATACCAGACGCTCACAACCAGCACTCGAGCTAAGATCCGCGTGAGACCGGAGTTAGTGGCGCTGATTGCCTAAACGGCCCAGATGGTCTAGGCGTCTCACCTCTAGTCTGTGTTATTGTTATATCTCAGCTATAGTGTTTCATGCTACATACACGGCATGTAACTTGAGTACTTGGCATTGATGCTAGCTAAGATCTCCGGGGGCCACCGGAGACTAGTTCGGCAGTGGCACGGATACTGGTGGTCTAGACGGTCTAGATGAATCAATTACAAAACTACTAGTTTCCCCTCGAAAGACGACTGGCTGGAATCTCTTCTTTTAAAGAACCTGTTGAACATGTCAATCTATAGTCAAAATCTTTTATAAAAACTAGCCATGTACTGTATGTAATCTTGGACTCATTATTATGGCGACATGCGGTGGCTGCGTACAAACTACCTCCTCCTCCTTCTCTCAGCCGCCAAGAGCGCCAGAAGCACTCAATAATAAAAAAATATGTATATATAAAAATAAAAGCGATTGTCGAACTAGAACAACCGCGTCTTCTTGCGGCTAGGGCGCCCGGCCTGCTGCTGCTGCCCCGCGTCCTCGTCGGCCATGCCCCCGCGGCGCTCCAGGCCCCCGTAGTAGTCAGTGGCCAGCCCGGGCCCGCCGCCCACGTCGCCCAGCGGCGGCAGCACCACAGGCATGCCGCCGTCTGTCCGCATTTCGTCCCCGTCTCCGCCGCCGTAGCTCCCGTCGTCCTCCTCCTCCTCGTCCCCATTGTTGTCGTTATTGTTATTGCCACTCTCGTCGTCCTCGTTGCCGTCGTCGTTCTCGCCGTCGTCCGGGGCTTCTAACTCGCCCCCGGCCCCGTCCTCGCCGCGCTCGTCGTCGTCGTTCGCGCGCGCCGGCTTCAGGTACAGATCCAGAAGCTGCACCAGGTCGTCGCGCGTGAACGGCTTGGCCAGCATGTCCGTGACGCCGCGCCGGTAGTAGTTCATCATCTCGGCCTGCGTCGTGCCCGTCATGCTCGTCATCGCCACGATCGGCGTGCCCTTGCGGCCCCCGGCGGCCCGGCTGCTGCTGCTGCCGCCGCCCGTCTCGCCCGCGGGCCTCATGCCCAGCTGCTCCTGCTCCCGCTCGCGTTCGCGCTCGCGCTCGCCCTCGCGGATGAGCTCCGTCGCGCTGAGCCCGTTCAGCTGCGGCATCACAATCTCCATCAGGATGAGGTCGTACGTGCACGACTGCGCGCGCTTCACCGCCGTCACGCCGTCGTTGGCAACGTCCACTTGGCACCCGTACTCCGTCAGGAACTTGCGGCACACCTTGACGCTGAGGTCGTCGTCCTCCACGAGCAAGACAAGGTAGCTGTGTTGTTGCGGCGCCCGCGACTGCGGCGCGTCCGCCTGGATTTGTTGCGGTTGGAACGACCCCTGCTGCAACTGGTGCTGCTGCTGCTGCGGTAGTGGTGGCTGGTACACGGGCTTGGAGATGGGCGCGCCAGACAAAGGCGGCAGCGTCTGCCGGATGGGCACGTCGTTGCGCGCCGCCTCGGTCGTGTTGAGCGTCGTAAGCAAATCCAAGATCTGCGCGTAGTTGCCGCCTCCCACTCTGCCGCCACTGTTGTTCGCCTGCTGTGCCGACGTCGACTCCAGCACTAGGAGCTGCCGAAGCACCTCGTCCGACACCTTGTGCGCCTCTTGCAGCGTTAGCAGCCGGTGCTGTGTCGTCGCGTGCTGGTCGCGCAGCGTTCGCAGCTCGCGCGTCAACTCACTCTGCGCGACACGCATGGCGCTCAGCTCGCTTTCTAAATGCTGCACGCGCTGGGCAGTCGCGTAGTCCGTCAGACCCGAGCCCGAGCCTCCCGCGGGCTGGCCGCCGAGTTGTGCGCCGTCTCTTCCTACCGCCTGCTGCTGTAGATTCAGCCCGGGTGCTCCGCCGTCACCGTTGCTGCCATTGCCGCCGTTCGGCCTCCCTACTTGCTTCCGCGAGTTGACTGCTTTCCGCTTGATGTTGTCAATCTGGTCCTTGTTGTGCAGTTGAAAGTCGGGGTGCTTGAATTCCCACGCGTTGTCGCCGTACAACAGCGACGAGCTGTCGCCTGCATTGGCGCGGATCTTGTGGAAGTCGTACTTGTTGAGTTGCCGCACAAAACTTGCAAAGTTCGAGTGCTTGAAATGGCGCGGCAGAATCGTTCGTGTGAACTCGTTTGTCTAATTTTTTTTTCCATTGTTAGCCTAAGTATCCCACTGAAACATTTTAATTTACTCACGTCAATGACGACAAAACTGTCGCCAGACTCGGTCCATCTCACGACGTTCCGGTACTCGGGCTCTTCTAGCATGCTGAACAGTTTCCGCACCTATTTGTCTCCTTTGTTAGCGTTCGGCTTCATCAAAAACATTTCACTGCGTACAAAGTCATTTGGTCCGGACGACGTAGGGTTGCGTTCGTTTTTGTCGCTGTTGGCGCCCGGGATGTCTGCGCTCATTGTCGCCGGCGTCGAGGATGCTGTGTTGTAGTTCGTAGTATGGAGTGGGCCGCGTAGATACCCTGAGTCTGCAGGGCCGCCCGTTGGATTTGAAGAGAGATTCAGCTGCTGGTGTTGGTGTGTTTGCGGTGGACCTGCGTACTGCATTCTTTCATGGTCACTGCTGAGACCGGTCGGTGGTGTCGCGTAGACGGGTTGAGGAGGCAACGATGCCTGGCCGTGGTATTGCTGGTGATGATGGTAGCTACCGCCGTTCACGCTGGGATGCTGGAGATGCTGAGGAAGAAGAGAGTGCTGCTGCTGATGACTTGAATGCAAACTTTTGGTGGGATTAGGTAACAGCTGACCCATTAGGAAGTCGGTCGCGGTGCCTGCCACCGCAACGTCGCCCGTCGCCGCTGCTGCTGCTGGCGGGAGGTACTGCTGGAGGTGCTGCTGCGGCGACGACGACGGCAAAGGGCCCATGTTACCGTGTCTGCCATTGGGATTGCCGGCGCTGTTGGTCGCTCCTCCGCCTCCTCCCGGGGCCGGTAGCACCGGCGGTGAATACTTGAACGGATTCAATGCGTCCTACTGCTGCTGCTGCTGCTGCTGCTGCTGCTGCTTGTTGGCGGTGGACTGTTTTCGTCTGCTGTTGTAGCCGTAGTTAAATCAAAAGGGCAGCGTCGGATGCTGCCAATGTTTTCATGAAAGGAGCGAGACAAGTAAGACCTGGACCTAATATCACCAGGCGGCGTTGCTCGAACCGAAGCAATTGAAGTAGCAAACACGAAAGCCTAAGAGGGACTAGAAAATATAAAGAAGGAAGAAGAGAAGAACAAGAAGAAAGAGAACTATTTCGCATGTTGATTCTAGAATAGAAAGAACGGCTGTTTTTTATTCTGTATGTTTTTTATTTGTTTTTTTGGACGTTTCCATTTCGGCAGAAGACACAAAGCAGAAGTCTGCCCATCAATAGCCCATGCGGGATCTGGTGGTTTTCTTCAAGAGTCGCGACGGCGTCTTGGCTGTCTTTGTGCTATATCGGCTCATTGTCTAAAGTCCAAATATTGGCATTCCGTCTTTGCATGAACAAGAACAAAAAAACACAATCTCGTTGTTCTACGCATCACTAACTTTCTAACAGCCAAGTGCCATGCTATTCCATGGTGCTCTCTGCCTTGCAATGCCTTTCGTCGTTCCATGGCGATCCAAGTCCATCATCTCTCCACCGTTCGCACGTCGCTGGCGTCGCATCAGTTCATCTTATAAGCAATAACACATGATTTTTTCGTTATTTCTACTTTAGGCAATTTTGGTGTTTGTGTCTATACGGCATTTTTCACTCCCAAAGCGCAACGCCTTTCAACAACAATCATGGCATCCATTAATGTATCGTGCTCTGCACTCTTATTATACATACACATGTGTATATATATCTACATGTATATTGCACACGAGTGTCATACCACTTCAGACTGTTACAATAAATAAACACATGCGACGACTATCTGGGCTTACATTTCAAACTCCTGACCCACAAAGTCGTCGTCCAGCATCCCCACGTCCTCGTCTACATCCGCGCTGCGCGCGTCTCTCAGTAGCTCATTGTTGCTAAGCCCGTTGTCATCGTTGTAGCGGACCGTGTTTTCAATGTCCGTCTGGTCGTACAGCTCGACATCGTCGTCACGGAACTTGGGAGGCGCGTTGCGCAGGCTGCCACTGAAACTGTCCGGCATCCCCGACCCGTTCCCGCCAACGCTGCTGGTGGGGACGCTAAGGCCGCCCATGTGCTCATCCAACGTAGATTCGCCAACATATGTGAACCCCTTAAACCGTTCCTGAATAACCTCGTCCAAGGGCGTACCGGCCGGCACCGCGCTGCCACCCAGGAACCCCTTGCGCATGACACTTGTCGATGCCTGAGTGAACTCGGGATCAAAGTTGCTCACGTCCGTTTCGCCGCCGCTGAGCTGCGGCTTGAACGGCGGCTGGATCTTCTTGGCCGCCATCAGCTCCCAGTCCACGTCGCTGAAAAACGGCTGGTCCATGAGCTCCTGCGCATCGCCGTGCGCGCCAAGGCGATGGCGCGGGTTGCGGTTAAGAAGACCCTTGACAAAGTTTCTGCCTTCTACCGAAAGAGCGTCCTTGGGGAATCGAACCTTGCCAAAGGCAATGTTCTTGTACATTTGCTGCGTGTCTTCGGCAAAGAAAGGGCTCCAGCCACAGCACATTTCAAAGACAAGCACGCCGAGCGACCAGAAATCAACCATTTTGGTGTAGCCCTTGTCGTCAAGGAGTACCTCCGGCGCGAGGTACTCGGTCGTGCCGCAAAAGGTGTTTGTAGTGCCGTTCGTAGACAGGTTTGCCTTGGAGAGACCAAAGTCGCATAGTGCAATGTGTCCGTTGGCGTCGAGCAAAATGTTCTCCGGCTTGAGGTCACGGTAAACAATGTCGCTATCGTGCAAGTGCTTCAATGCAATAATGAGCTCTGCAATATAAAACTTGGCTCTGTCCTCTTGGAATCTGCCTTCCTTCTGCAGGTGCCAAAACAACTCGCCGCCGGACATGTAATCCGTAACCAAGTAGAGGTCCGAGGTGGTCTGGAACGAGAACTTGAGCCCCACAATAAACTGCGAATCTGTAAGCGCGGTTCGCACTAGAATATCACGCTCACCAATGGTGTGTGCGATTTCCTTCTTCTGCACAATGACCTTTTTGGATAATATCTTCATGGCGTAGATGCGTCCCGAGTCCTTCTTGCGCACTTGGTAGACCTGGCCAAAGGTTCCCTTGCCCACTAGGCGAATGACCTCGAAATCAGACGGGCCGATGCGGCGGTTGCGGACCCTTTCGTACGAAAGCTGCACGCGCACCATGCCTGATACGCTCTCATTGGCGCGCGGCTCGAGATTCAGCCACTGATCAACGAAGGACTGCACGTTGAGCTTGGGGTGGATGCTGACATGGCCGAGAGAGACATCACCTGCGTCTGCGTCGTAGATGCTGATATCGAGCTCGGCGTGCTCCGAGATGACATCGAATTGCGCCTCGTCCTGCCAGGTGGGGTGACCGGGTGTGGACAGGCTAGAAACGGAGCTCAAGTTGGAGGATTGTCTGCTGCTGGTGGTCTTGGATGGGATGGCGATTCCCGTACTGGGCTTGGGGGTGCTTGGGGCGCCAGCCGAAATGTACTCGGAAGAGTCATAAGTGCACACAACGTAGGGACACGAAGTCTGGCCTGCGATCTTGAGGCCCGTGGCTTCCGTTATGCGCACCTTGAGCTTTCCGAGAACAACGTTTTCGGAATTGGGGGTGGCCACATGTGAGATTGGTGTGGTCGTGGCCATCTTGGCTTTCTCTATGGATTTGAGGGTGGACTTGTAGGCGCTGAGGTTTGTGCTGTTGATGAGTTTGGACGGGGGCGGCGCGGCGAGGCTTTTGGCGTATTGTATCGAGAGGGCGGTGGTTGTCGTTGACTGGGTTGGCGAGAAGCGGCCCGAATCTGACTTTGCGGTAACGGTTGGATGTTTTATCGTGTCGACGGAGAAGGAGGTGGGTGAATGCAAAGGTGTCTGGACAACACAGTAGTTGGAGGAGATGGAGGAGGTTGAGGAGGAGGGCGTCGAGTAGATGGACGTCTGCCGCTTGGAGCTGGCGGTGTATGTGGACGTTGCGGAGGAGGAGCCCTTTTTCAGCCAGGATTTTGGAGAGAGGAAGGAGGACAGGAACGTGCTGGAGGTTGCTGCCGGGTCTATAGAAAGCGAGGTGGAGGGAGAGAGGCTGGCGAACGAGGCAGAACTGCTGGCGGTGGAAGAGCGTTTGCTCTCGATACAAGAGGATGTCGACGAGGCAGCCATATCGCTGTTGGTGCGGGCGAGGGGACCTCTGTTGCCGTGCTGCGTCCGCAAACCCCCGGGCGGGTCACGGGACGGCTTATCCCTATGTGCAGGCGCGGTATCGGAAGGGCTAGGGCTTGGGATCCCCAGCGAGCGGGCAATGCCTGCGAGCATCTGTGCGCACACGCTGCTGCTATGGAGTCAGATCAGGGAGGGTTGCAAGATGGCGAGACGTGCACGCTTGGCGCACGGTCGTCAAAGTATTGCGGTGGAGGGTCGCTGGGCGTGGGTGGAGGGGCGGGCGCGTGCGGATACCAAACGGAGACCTTTCGCGATGAGCTTCTCGATGGGCGGACGACGATCAGACAAGGAGCGAATGCGGTCAATTCCGGGGAGTGTCGGCGTGCTAGAGGCCTGGATCAACAAACAGGCGATGACGAGAAATGAATGAAAGAAAAAAATGAAGAAAAAGAACGACGAGAAGAAAAAGAAGAGTGATGGGAAAAAAAAAATAAAAATTTGATGCGAAAAAAAAAAAGCGAGAAGAAAACCAAATATTTTTTTTATAACATGGGAAAAAAATAGAAAAATAAATATTAAAGGCAGAGCATGCGCATTAGACGCAGATTCTACTAAAGAGCGAGACCTGGTAGATGTTTGTTTTCTACTATACCAGTGAGTCTTTTATACTATCGCCTTTCTTCAATCCTTTTTTTCACGCTTTCCAGGTGCTGGAGGCCGTTTGGCGTATTCCCCATACGAACTTTCAGCCTGAAAAACTCCTTCAGATCGATAGGCTTGGCTTGGTCTGATAGGATTGTCACTTCTGCTACTCTCTTGGGACGTCTGGTCATCAACCGGTTGGGCCCGTCAGACCGCCTACAGCCCTTCTGCGATCAGACCCTTGGAATGAATTCATGCGAAACTCTTTTACTCGTGCGAGTGTTCAATTGATAGCACTATCTAAGAGCTTGTCATTCAACCTCTCGCTTCCCTTCGCTTCTTGGTCCGTCAAGCGAACACTAAAAACAGCCAAGCTCACTGCCTGCCAGGCTCGCTCCCCTCCAAGTCTCCAATCACCAATCACAGCCTGCGCATGCCCTTCATGGCTCAACTTGCCTGCGCCCAACATGCACGTCTGCAGTTTAAAGCCGCATCCAATCCCTTTGCGGCCTAGACCCTACATGAAGTATGTAAGCCGCATTATGCTTGTGACTCAGCATTTAATCTATCAAAATTTTATTTCACGCCATGAAAAAAAATAAAATAAAATAAAAAATAAAAAGTTTTTCATGGTCGGTCCGGCAATCCTAACAAACTAGTGAAAAATATAAGAAAAATTAATTTGGATAGTACTTTTTGACAAACGGTTTTTTTTTATTTCTACACTCAATGGGTTTGTTGATACAATACGCCCTGCTAGCTCATAGAATAAACTCTATCTCCTCAGATAACTTAAATACATCCATAGCAAGTAATTGTAATCCATGCTCAATTGTAATGATTCACTCTATCCGTATTCACACAACAGCCCTCAGGTTGGTGACGCGATGGCCGTGCACCTGGATCCGCCCGTCGCCCATCACCTCTACAACCTTTGGCGGCTCCTCCCTGCTGTCACCGGCACCCCCACTGCGGCCTGTCCCCTGCTGTTGCTGCTGCCCGGCGCCCTGCCCGGGAATAGACGACAGCTGCATCACGTACACAGTGCTGTCGGGGCCCACCGTAACCCCGTCCACCGTGTCGACCCGGTAGTAGTCCACCGCATCCTGCTCTGCTGCTGCCATCATCGCCGGAGCCACTGCAGACAGCTTGATCCGCACACCGTACAGGCTGGAGACCAGGACGCCGCGCCGGGTGTCTTGGAACAGCACTCGGCCACGCGCTGTTTTCGGAGGCCGCGAAATGACCATGTCGGCCACCGTGCGCGCCGGTTCTGCTGGTGGTGCTGCGCGGCAAGTGGCAGAAGGACCCACGTACCGCCGCTGAAACACCGCGTCAGGGTTGTGATCAGCTAGCGGCGCAAACGCAGCGATACCGGAGATACCCTCATGGTGGGTACTATCGTTATCAGCCTCTTCGCTGTGGCTATCGTCGGTGACCACTGAAAACCGGGCAGGGCGGCTAAACGTGTACAGCCGGTTAACGTCGTCTATACAGTCCCACGACGCAACAGCGCTGCTGTACAGAAAGCCTGTGGAGAGTTGGTTTTGGTCTTGGCCCAGGTGCGGCTGGTGCCATGGTAAAGAAGGCACTGGGCACTGTGACATGTACCAGAACTTGCCGGCTTTGGCTGCTGCTGCTGCTGCTTTTCCGGTCATGCCAGTGCTGTTGACGTCTTGCTCATGCCGGAGGTGCATCGCTCCTACAGTCTGCTCATGCTTTAACTGTTCCGCTTCCTGTTCACGAACAAATAGTTCAGGGTTGCTTGTACCTCCCTGGTATCGCCGCTCTGCGCCGGATGAATCGCCCGTGGACCCTTTATTACGCACAGCAGTGCTAGAGCGGCGGCGGTGGTGGCTGTTGGGCTGGTTTTGGATCCGGTCTCCATTGATGGCAGTTTCAGTTGCTTCGGGCTTTGTGGTTTGAAGAACCTGAGCCATATGGTCGGGAAGAAGTAGCCGGTCAAAGAAACGTAGGACTTTGGAAGGCAGTTGTAGAAGCCCGTCAGGTGTGGAAGACGTGCCAGTGGTCGACTCGACGGCAGTGGAGTGCTCAGCGTCATCTGGCTCGCAGATTAAACCCTCGATGTCTTGCTGCTGCTCAGCGGCCTCCTCTTTGTACTTTTTCATGTAGCTCAGCGACTCAAAGTTGGCATGCCCAGCGTGCTCCACCACATCCCCGTCATACCAAAACATGTGCGCTTCCGTAGACCACACAAAGTTGCCAGTCTCCTTATTCAACGGATTGTCAACGTCAAACAGCAAATACAAGTACTTGACCGTCTCGCTCAGAAAAAAACTCTCCATCCGATCGGTCAACGAACCGGTCCGCACGTCCTGCGTGCCAGCGTAGCCGCACTCGACCTTGTTGTAAGCGTCCAGGTCCCGCATGACAGTCTGCCCAACATGGAGGTAGAAAGGGTCCCGCGTGGCTAGGTACAAATAGTAGGTGCTTTCTACAAACTCAGGGCGCAAGGGATACCACTCCAGGGCCACGGTCGCATTGCTGCTGGCATGCTCGTCGCGCGCCACGAGGTTGAACCGCTCAGGCATGGCCCCGAACGTCTGCCACACCTTCCAGTAAGTCAAGTGAACCTTGACCGCATCTCCCAAGTCGCCTGCAAGCACCATGAGCGTGGGGAAAAACGCACCAAGCGCATCAATCCACTTGGTCATGTAGCCAGCCGTCATGCTGTTGACGACGCGGAACGCCCACCCTTCGAAACTATGCGCCTTGAGCGCCTGGTACATGTTGCCAAACAGGCGCATCAGCAGGTCGTCGTTGAACAGGATCGCGTACTTGGCCGCATACTCGTAGTAGCTGTCGATGCTGGCCCCGGTCCCCGTCAGCGGCGCCAACCACGCTCCCGTCCGGCTGTCGACCGACATGGGCACCAAGTCGAGGTTGGTGCGCCGAGCGTAGAGCGCAAAGAACGCCTGGCGCGACGCGCGCTCGAACCGCTGGTCACCTGTGAGCCGCGACAGCAGCCCAAACTCAAGCAACAGCGACCCGGCGCCACTCGTGCACGTCTCGGTCACGTCCGGCTCGCCCTCCGCCGTCACCTTGATCTTGTCGGGCCGCATCCCAAACTTGAGGTTCACGCGGGGCGCAGGGATCCCCGAGCCGGTGTCAAAGGCGGGCAGCAATCGTTCGCCGAGATCATGCGCCATCCCTAGCAAGAAGCCGTCGTACGCCGGCACAGCGACACCTAATCTCGGCGTGCTTGCAAGCAAATGGGCGCTGAGGAGGCCGCCCATGGCTCTGATTGTTGTCTCAAAGACCTGGACGGTGCTATCGACGTCAAAGGTGACGTAGCGTTTCACACGCTCTATTTCGCGCGCAAAGCCGTCGCTGTCGCCGAGCACGGCAAACATGTCGAGGGTGTCGATGAGCGTGAGAGAGTAGGATCCTAACACGTCGTTGAGCCCCGTGTTGGTTGCATCCTGTGTATCGCGCTCGAGCCCCTCGCACGACAACGGCCTCAGCTCGTCGTCCGGGAACGCGTTATCTCGATATGCCTTCCACGCATGGTCAAACATCTGCTTTGCTTCATTTCTGTGTGGGCGAGCAATGGCCCACCGCACCTCGTTAGCAAGATTTGAACAGACGAGCCAACGTACGCTGCGAAATGGGAAAACTTACTTTAGCTCGTTCAACTTTAGCTTTGAAAAGTCCGGATTGCTTCTTGCGTCTGCCGCAGCCACCACCCAGGGCTGGATGCTCAAGTAGCAGAGCAACGTGTGCACCACGAGGGATTGGACGGAGCGCCAGCTGTAGAGTTGCATTTTGAGAGGGCCACTGCAGAGAAGGATATGGTGGTCATTTGTAAGGTGGGAGGTGGGTGCTGTAGACTTGGGAATTCTTGCACGACACATAATCTTGCACCGTGTGTCAGGGAGTCACCATCATCCACGTCTTCCTGAATGTATTGAATGATTAGATTCCGATAATAATAAAAAACGAATAAGAAGCTTAGAGGATATTAGTACTAGTTAGATGGCGGTTTTATCCCTGGTGAGTTATGTTCGCTATTAGCGTGTTACATATTGATCTGAGATTCTTACTTGGGCGCAAACAGAAATGCCCAGCTTTCAAATGAGCAACTAGACCAGCTCCTGTAGCAGGACGTCTGCATCAAATTCATGACTTGCGACTGGCGTAGCACCACTCACTCTTTGAGCGCTGAGCAGCTGAATCGCCGGCGTTGAATCTTTTTTGGTACCGGGGCATCGTGAGTTTGTGGTATTTTGGCTTCGTGACGTCATTTTCTCACAGCTCAACTTCGCCCAGCATCTCACGTGCCCAGTTGCGGTTTCTGGTGTTTGCCAACGATTCAGGAACTCAACTGAGAACACCGTTCAGTGATGGAGTTAGTTTGACTGAGTTAGTTTGGCTGAGTTCATCTCGTCTATGGAATCGTCAATCGTCAATCGTCGCGACCCTCGTCCACTGGGTGCCGTCAACTGTTAATGCGCGCCGGTTAAAACCTCCACCGTTGGCCCTATATCACGTGACAAAAAAATAATTACTTTTTGTGATTTTTGCACGTGGAGCGAGCGCGCGGTGGGCAGCATGCACGCCAAGCTGCGCAAGGCCGAATAAAGAATTTGTCCTGCATGGACAGCTTCCTAGTTGGGCCCATAGACCTAAACATGATAGCCGTTTTGGGCCACTGGGGTGCCAGAAACGTCACACTCCTCGTGTCGCACGCAGTGAAATTTAAAGGGAAAAAATAGAAAAAAACCAAAAAAATAATAAAGAAATAACGGGGTCACGTGCCATGCAAGTGCCAGCATCATCGATCGCTGGGCGCCGTTGAGCGAACAAACTTTGAACTTTGAACAGCGCAAATAGACGCCAAGCATGGCAAACCATCAATCGTTGATGGTGGATATATCGCGAGCACGCTGGAGTATAAATATTTAAACCACACTGAGAGAATCTGCAGCAGCGCTTCTATTAGAAGCCCAAACATGCGCTCATATCTGGCGCGCCTAGAGCTTGAGCCAGAGCAACCGAGTTCCAGGGCACGGCTGTACGACACATCTGAACCGCAAGGAATCTGCTTTGATTGCCTGAGGCTGTTTGCTGTCTGAAGATGGATCTCTTGTTGATAAAGGCCAATGACAGCCAACCGTGTCTCTGACAGCATTTGCAGTTTTCGTGTCTGATGTCTTTGACAATTGCTCCACAATGAACATACAACCAGTAGTATGTTCCTTTAGGTTCACTGTAGGGAAACCGCCTTGGACAGAATCACGACACCTGCAAAACTCTTCAAAATAATCAACTTCACACGCCAGCTGGAATCTAGAACTCGGTAAAACCTTCACAAGGGCGCCAGACGCTCAGGCAAGTGACTTGCTTGCTGCTGCCAGCGCTCAATGAAGTTTTCTCTTAGCCCCTGCGATGCTCACGAATTTCGGGGGAACTGCCAGAGTGACGCAAGCCCGTGCCGATGGGACGTGCCACGAAGCGTTTGCGGTGAAACTAATACGCTCGCTTTACATCGCAGGGCAAACCCAAAGGCACAAGTTTCAACGTTGATGGCTGGCTTATAGGGAAACGCCAAAGTTGCGACCTGCAGAATAGAAATCTTTGATAGAAAAAATAAAAATAAAACAAGAATCCACAAACAAAAAACAAAAAAAAAAAACAGCGCCAGAAAAAAAAAAAACCTAGGGTTGTACGGCGGATTTTATTGTGAAATTCTAAAACGCACTTTCTTTTCTTTCCACTTCCTCAAGAAAACTAATCCTCCGTCCTACCCCTCCACCACAGGCCCCTATAATCAAGCCCACCCAGCAGAGTCATGCTGGAACCCCTTCGGCCAAGCAGGCATATCGTTTTAAAATATTCAACCAGCTCTCCCCCGTTTCCAGAC
>JAJMAG010000193.1:0-19814 GCA_030564905.1 Geotrichum fermentans
CACTACGTGACCAAACGCCCACCGATCCCAGAGGGATCCTTTGATGAACCTGTTCCAGGGGAAATGTCGTCTAGATAGTCTAGGCCATTTAGACAATCAGCACCACCGCTAATGGACTCGGGTCCCCCGGGTATCCTGGCTGGCTGCTAACGTCTATAGAGTACGTAAACCGCAGTTGACATATAACAAATAATAATAACAATATAGACAAAAATGCAACTGTGATATAGACAATTGAGTGCAAGTGGTTGTAATAGGTCCCTAAATACAAAGTACATGTACAGTACATGCACAAGCTCACTAAAAATACCATTTAAAATAGTGTCATAATAGCAAGATATCTTGCCACATGTCGAGTGAACTCGTTATAAGATAACGAAAATGCCTTTTCCAGATATAGGGCCTTTTGATAATGCCTTACGACACCTACCGACATGAAACCATTGTTGCACAATGTCGACTACAAGAATCTATGATAGCCACCATCTATGTTACCCCCTTCACTACATACTTTTCATAGTTTCTTGACCTGACCTTTCGTGCTCTACCTAAACTGCTGCATCACTAGATCGTCTTCCAAGACTAGCTACTGACTCCGTCCTTTAGGTCTAACTTACACCATAAACGTCCATTGACTTGAAGTGTTCGACTACTTGCCTGACTCTGCAACACTAAATCTGGTTTTTATTAGATCAGTCCAATCTGCGTAACCTGATATAATTCCAACACCTACATTATTATCCTTCTCCTTGTTATAGCGCACTTTGGGTCTGACCATTTTCTCCTACAATGGACTCTACTACTTGGAGACACCCCATATAAAATTGAGTCACGCCCAGAAGGCTACAACTACAAACCCGCAGACTGGGAAAAATTAGAAGAAGCGATTGAGGCTTGCTCGAGGGAAGTATTATAATTCGGGTGGAAGAACAGTACTAAGAAACGTATAGGTATGAACATTACGAAAATCTGCGAAGTCATCAAAGGCTGCTTAGATATAGCAGCTCCCCGCATTCGGATTACTTTTGCAAGCAAGCGATGGTGGAATAAGGAGCTCCGGCAGCCTGCGAAAACTTGCGCCATGTTAGCTCGACAAGCTACAAGAAAACCCGACTACGAGCACTACAAAGCCGCTAAGTCTGCTGCAGATTGCCCAGAAAAGGAGATCATCAAAGTTAAGAGAAAGACCTGGAATGATTTTCTCCTGAGTAGAAACAGAACGAACATCTGGCAAGTGATGCCCTATGTGAAGGAGAAGTATATAGACGGCATTATACCTAAGCTCAATAGACAAGACGGACTCAAAGCTTGTACCTTAAGGCCTCATCGCGGAATGTATCTGCGTGTAACATCTTACCACGTTCAATGCCAATATTAATGAGACCTGGGTTAGATGCAACAAAACAAAAGATCAATCCCTTAAACTCGTGGCTGCTCCCCGTAATGTCATTGATTTCGTCTAGCGCCAAGGACTTGAGTGAGGTGAAGGGGGGGACAAAATCCAACCGCGGGGTGTTGCAAGAGAATCCATCCTCTAGGGACAATCCACCCGCAACCTCCAATTATGGCCAACCTTCTAGGGATGTCCACTCTAGGTTTTCCCCCAATCCAATCGCGTGACTGGGATTCCTTTTGTGCTGATGTCTGAAATTTTAGACACTCAGGGAATAAACCAACACCATCGAAATACTTGAAACAACAATTCTTCTGAACTAGAATTTGTCTGCATCAGACAAGCATTGACCCATGTCTTATTTATGTTTATATACTTATTACACCTCTAATAGTAGTATCACTTAAACGGGACAATAAACAGATTTACTACTACTACTACTACTACTACTACGGACCCTTCTGAATGATGTAATTGCAATTTCGGATGATGGAAGGTCAGACTTTTTCTGGCTGAAGGCAATGAATACCAAACAGCAATTCTGGATGAATGAGAATGAAATCTATCTCGAAGGAATCTACTTACTTAAATTTGGTAGAACAATGCTAGATGCCAAGAAAACAAGCAGTACGGTGGGAAATTACTACATGCCTGATCACAAACTCAACATAGGTATTGGATCTGAGTGACAAGGTTTGAGGATCATAGAAACCTAGTTTTTATCACTTTTGATATACGTAAACTAAAATAGACGCTTTAGCAGCATACTAGTCTTTCAAGAAATAGGTTCTGCACAGCAATTAAGTAAGGTTTGATTTATTTCCAGCCCGTAAGTTGTATTAACTGCAATAACATAACTCTGTATAAGATGATTTCACTATTATATATCTTGTTAGACATAAACTATAACCCTAGTGTTAAATAAGATAAATAGAAAATAAAGTTGTAAAGCTAACTAAAAGCAGTTGAATTGTTATCTCAGTTAGCTGCTAAAATACTGTTATCAAACTCTAATTGATATTAAAGAGGGATAAGAAACTATGCAGAAAACCCTGTACTGTATACATGTATGTCTTTTCGTTTGATGCAGGAAGAAAACGACTGAATTATGTATTTAGAGACTCCTAGTTGTGTGTGTGGTTATTATTTACAGTTTGTAACAATGAGACATGGCACACCAAGTACTAGTAGGCCATGGAGAGCCTATTTGTATCACAACACTGAACGCCAATTACAATTATTCCAGTTTCGCTATATCAACATATTTATATTCAAGCGTTTTCCTTTATATTTTTTAATTTCCTTTTTTGCCAGTAGTGGATTCAATTTATATCCCATCATTTCGGTCATGGTTCACTATTTGGTTACTGAAGACATTCGAAATTTACAGCTGAGTGATTCGGCTTTGGAAAATATACGGAGAAAATTTAAATTTTTTGCAGACGAAGCAGGTTTGGAAAATAGTATCATCGCTTTTCCAGCATTTTGTGACCATGGTACGGATTTGCAGCATTACAGTATAAATGCTAACTTATCAGCTCGCTTAGTTATACTGGTCGAACTACATCGACTATTTGAAGAAATTCCATTAGACCAATTCTCGGAGGACAAGAAGTACATAGAATACAGAAACATCACTGCATCTCTATGGCGTGACTGCTTGGAATGCCATCAAGTCTTGGAACCGATTTTGCGTACGATTATGGATGGTGAACCCCAAAGTGAGATACTTGTGGAATTCGATAAATATTATTAGGTTGGGTTAGGTATCGACCAGACTTGAACTTTTACGTTTTTTGGGACTAGTGTTTCTTTCTTCTCTTCACTCCTTCACTCTATACTTTGATAGATTCCCGTGCCCATAAAGCTGTCTAAGCTGAATACTCATTGATATCTGTGATTCCATCTCAGTACTTCGATTATTATGTTAGCCCGCCATCTAACACTTGTCATATCTCATCGTATCTCAAATAAATATATTTAAATTAAATTAAAGGGCAACTTTTCCTTCATGAATACTTTTTTTTCTTCCTTAGACATTTATACTCAAATTATTGTATCTCGTATCATTTCAAGCCATGTTCTATATAGACAAGGTCAGCCGTCTGAGACTGAAAACCCGAAGTTGGAGGCTCTCCGCCAGTGTTACGAACTAATGGCAGAAACCTCGAGCAGGAATATTACAGCTTTTTTCAACATTTAGTCCAAAACACGCCATTTTTGCTGGCAGGTTTACTGGACCAGTGCTAAGTTACCAGATCGCATAGGTTTAGTACTCAAATTATATCGAGTTTTTGAAGACACTAGAGTGAATCAGTTCTCGAATTTTGAAGAAATATGGACGTGATGGGGTTCCTTGGGTTGCGTGTGAAAGAATGGGTCCGGTGATCATTTTACTTGGCCTGATTGCGAGAACTTCACAGGGTCAAGGACATTTCATCACAGTCTTTTATCACCTCCCAGTTTAACGACGATAAAGCACCCCTATAGCGCTCAAGACGACGGGGCCTGCTAGCTCCTTTTTAACGCCCCCAGTATTGACTTATTATGGGTCAACTATAGCGTACATATTTGCGCATGCAAAATTAAAACTTGAATTAACATGGGTTTTCACTTCCATAAAAGGATCTGCTTAAGAGCCATTTTACTACTTCAATGCTGACTGAAAGCCTATGGAATAAAAAAACAACTGCGTCCATGTTTTTGGATCTAAAATTACCAACTTTTTATATTCTAATTGTATCTTCCCTTGCCACTCTTGGCCGCCTTCTTCATTTTCAACTGCGTCCTCTCCAAGCTCATCTTTGCATCTCCGTCCTTGAACGACTTGAGATCATAGTACTTGGGCGCTAGCTCTAACAGCCACTCTGGCTTGACGGCCGTCACCGTTCGGATGTAGTTTTTGGTGGTCAGTACGAACTCGTGGTAGATGACCCACCGGTTGTCGGCAGCCATCACAGTCGAGGGATGCAAAAAGACGTCTTGGTTGTCCTTGATGGTCATGTAGTTTTTCGTGTTGCCGTTGGGCTTGGATGCCACCTGCATAAAGTAGCCCGAGACAAGGGCCTTGCGGATGTTGTCGTAAAAGTCGGGGTCCTCGTAAGGCGTGCTGACAAGCTCGAGGCCGTTGCGTTCCATGAGGCGTTTGAGCTGAGCACGAACACTGTCGGCTGACTTGAGCGAACGAAGCGACAAAAAGTGCTCGTAAGCCCATTGTGAGGGGTTCTCTTGAACCTTGTTGTCTTGGTAGGCGTGGTAAACATTGAGGAGCGTCAAGTGGTCGCCGTCGGGATGTGCGAAAAGACCCTTCATCTCGTCGGCGAGCTGGCGGGCATTGTTGGGGCGGATGAAAACGTTCGGTACAGAGAGCATGGCTGCCAGAGACAGAATCTCGTTGGAGCAGTAGAAATCCGGCGAATTGATGAGCATGACGGCAAGCATGGGATCCATTGGGAAATCAGACGCCATGCGGCCCAGGGGAGTCAGGTTTCCGTCATCGTCCAGACAGCCGAGGTAGTTGAGCTCTTCCAAAGCACGCATCATTGTTTCGGGGGCAGGAGGATCCATAAAGTCGAAATGCACGAGATCATCAATGCCGAGTTTTTTCAGTTCCAATACCGTGTTGGCGAGGTTGGACCTCAGGATCTCGGGGTATGACTGCTCGTTGAGCTCCTTCTTGAAAGCATCTTCAGTGTACAGGCGGAAACACTTGCCGGGTCTGGTACGACCAGCACGACCGGCACGCTGCTGTGCACTGGCCTTGGAAATGGGCGCCACGAGCAAGGACTCAACGCGGATACGGGGGTTATAGACTTTCTGCTTTGAAAAGCCAGGATCCACAACGTAGACAATACCGTCAATGGTAAGCGACGTCTCTGCAATGTTCGTGGCGACCACGACCTTGCGGCCCTTGGGTCCGCCGGGGCGAATGGGCTCCGGAGCAGGGCTAAAAATCTTTTGTTGCTGGGCTGGAGGTAGCGAACCGTATAACGGGTAAACAACCAGAGGTCCGCAGTTGGCTTCGCGGACTAGGTCGTCGCCCTCTAAAGAGATTTTTCTGCACGCGTCTTCAATTTCCTCCTCTCCTGTCAAGAACAAAAGAATGTCGCCCTCGCCCTCAGTAGCATGGATCTGCAGAACGGTACGGATTGCGCTCTCCATGTAATCCTGCTGGTACTCGGGAGTGTAGTAGATTTCGACAGGGTGCGTTCTACCGGGCACGGCCAAAAGCGGCGCGTCGTTGAAGTAGCTTTGAAACTTTTGAGCATCCAGGGTCGCGGACATGACAATAATTTTGAGGTCCTTTCGTCGTCCAGAAATGGTTTTGATCAAGCCCATGAGAATATCGGTAGCTAGCGTACGCTCGTGGGCCTCATCCAGAATAATACAGCTGTAGCGCTCAAGCTTCGGGTCATACATGGCTTCACGCAGAAGCATACCGTCCGTCATGTACTTGAGAATAGTCTTGGGCCCGGACTTGTCCTCGAAACGAATCGTATATCCCACTTCCTCGCCGAGCTTCACGTCCATCTCGTCCGCCACACGCTGCGCGACCGACATGGCGGCAACACGACGTGGCTGCGTACACGCCACCTGCTTGCCGTACACCTGTGGAATCTCGTCGTACACGGCGAACTGCGGGATCTGCGTCGTTTTACCGGAACCCGTCTCTCCCACAAACACCATGATTTGCGTGCTGTGGTAGATTTTCAGGAACTCCTCGCGCTGCGTGTGCACCGGCAGGTCGCGGCGCACCTTGAGAATGTCGAAGTACTTTTCAGAGAAGGGCGCGCCGGTGAATGGGTTCGTCGTGCCGGACTCGGCCTTCTCAGCCTGCGCGGCCGTCGTGCCATGTCGCACAAACCCAGCCAGCTCTTCGGACAGCGGGTTAATTGGCTCGTAGTCGAGAACAAACGTTTCGTCTTCGGGGGTGTCTCCAGGCGACTCCTCTTTCGAGGACTTGGACTTTTTAATCTTCTTGGAGGCGCGTTCGTCAGTCATGCTTGGTGTCGGTTGAAACCTTTGGGATCAGAAAAATTTCATGAGACGAAATTTTTTGTTTAAACATCCCAGCTGAGTCATCTTCCCAATAGGCTGACTCAGCGGAAACAACGCAGGGTGGGCGTGCTGAAATATCCCCGGGAAGAAAGCGAACAAAGTTATAAGGTGTAAGTTTGGCTCAAGCTTCCAACTTCTCCAGACGGGATCAAACGAAGCTACTGTGAAGAATAATGGTCAGCAGACTCTATGGCGTTTATCGTGGGGCCGCGAGACGGTCGACGGCGGGGCTTGCGAGGGGCCGCCAGAGCGTGGCATGGCGTGGAGCAATGAGCAACTGCGCTGCCGGATCGCGCGTAAGCGCATACTCGACGAGAATCATTGGCTCAAAAGAAAGCGAAATTGTCAAGGACGACAACGACACCGACCGCGGAATAATTGGCGCCGGAGAGCCTCGGGAAAGTGAGCGCGGAGAGATCATCGGAGCCGCGGAAACACGGGAGTTCACGATGCAGAGCGCGAAGGTGCCGGCGTCGCGGGTCGGGCGCATCCTGCACTACGGGTCGCTGGCCACGTCGCTGGGGCTCGGGGCGCTCACGGAGGGCGTGAAGCGGGCGATCCGCGACCGCAAGGTGGCCAGCCCGGACGCATCGCTGCTGCTGACGCCCGACAACATCGACCGGCTGGTGCGCAAGCTGTCGCAGATGCGCGGCGCGGTGCTCAAGGTCGGGCAGCTGCTGTCGTTCCAGGACCCCGGGGCGGCGCTGCCGGCGGAGGTGCAGACGGTGCTGGCGCGCGTGCAGAACCACGCCAACTACATGCCGCGCGGGCAGCTGGAAAAGACCATGGCGCGCGAGTTCGGGCGCACGTGGCGCACGGACCTGTTCTCGTCGTTCGAGGACTACCCGCTGGCCGCCGCGTCCATCGGGCAGGTGCACAGCGCGGTGCTGCTCGACGCGCACACGCCGGTGGCCGTCAAGATCCAGTACCCGGGCGTGGCGGCCAGCATCGACGCGGACCTGCGCAACCTGGCGCTGGGGCTGGCGGCGGCGCGGGTGGTGCCCGAGGGCCTGTTCCTGGACAAGACGATTGCGAACGCGCGCACGGAGCTCAAGTGGGAGTGCGACTACCTGCGCGAGGCGCAGGCGCTGGAGCGGTTCGCGGAGCTGCTGCGGGACGACGGCGCGTTCGCGGTGCCGCGCGTCGTGCACGCGGCGAGCACGCAGCGCGTGCTCACTATGGAGCGTATGTGGGGCACCGAGATCACCAAGGGCCGCTGGGACGCGGGCACGCGCGACTGGATCGCGACGCAGATCCTGCGCCTGTGCCTGCTGGAGCTCGCCCGCTTCCGGTTCATGCAGACCGACCCCAACTGGTCCAACTTCCTGTACAACGACCAGACGCGCCGGCTCGAGCTGCTCGACTTTGGCGCCGCCCGCGGGTACTCGGACGCGTTCATCCGCGACTACCTGGGCGTGCTGCGCGCCGCCGTGCGCCGCGACCGCCCGGCCGTCGAGCGCTACTCGCAGCGCCTGGGGTACCTGACGGGGCTGGAGTCGCCGGCGATGCGCGCCGCGCACGTCGACAGCGTGCTGGTGCTGGGCGAGCCGTTCAGCGGGCCGCAGGGGTCGTCCTTTGACTTTGGCGACGCGGCGGCTGGTGCGAGCGTCGCGGACCGCGTGCGCGCCAACGCCAGCCTCATGCTGCAGCAGCGCCTCGCCCCGCCGCCCGAGGAGACCTACGGCCTGCACCGCAAGCTCAGCGGCGTGTTTCTGCTGTGCGCCAAGCTCGGAGCCAAAGTGCCGTGCCGCCAGCTCTTCGACGACATCATCGGCACAGAGGACACAGACGAGCTGCCAAAATAAACAACACACGCACACACTGGGTCTCTACGCAACGCATTTGTATATATTAAAAGACATAAAAGCGACAATTTGGGGAGTTTTTTTTTTCTAAAAGCTTTTTATAGGGCGCGCAAAATAAATATGGATTTCATTCTACTTGTGCAGTGGCGGCGGCAGGTACAGGGGCAGTGGCGGCAGAGGCAGAGGCAGGCGGGCCGGGACTCAGAAACAGGCTCAAGGGCGAGGACGACGAGAGGGACCGGCGGTGCGACTTCTTGTCGGGCGCCGCGACGCTCAGCAGGCCGTTCTCGGTCTGGTGGTGGGCCTCGCTCTTGCGGCGCGCCAGCGTCAGGGGCCGCAGCGTCTGTGAGGATGTGCGCGTGCCGCCCGCAGTACTACTGGCG
The DNA here is from genome assembly GCA_030564905.1 of Geotrichum fermentans. Lineage (NCBI taxonomy): Eukaryota > Fungi > Ascomycota > Dipodascomycetes > Dipodascales > Dipodascaceae > Geotrichum > Geotrichum fermentans. The sequence goes on from JAJMAG010000193.1 coordinate 8,640, forward strand.
CCCGTCGCCGCGAGGACCGCCGCGGCCGCAATCTCGCGGTTGCGCGCCTCGATCTGGAACCGCCGGTTGGCCTCGGAGGAGCTCGCGGAGCGCGAGCGCGTGCGCGCCTCGTGCGCCACGCTCAGCCGCTGCTGCACGTCCGCAAACACGGCGTCGCGGTGCACCATGAGGTCGGCCAGGAACAGGTGCGGGTGGGTGTCGGCCAGCGTCAGCGCCGTCGTGGCGCGCGGCCGCAGGATGTAGGGAGCAAGCGCCCGCGCCAGGTACTTGACCTGCGCCAGCACTGGCTCGTCCTCGCACGCGGGGCCCGACTCGGGCAGGCCCGCGATCTCGGCAAAGTGCGTCACGAGCAGCTGCAGCGTGTCGACATTGACCTGCGGCAGATGGCTCAGCAGGCCGACGAGCCGATCCAGGCGCTGCTCGAGCTTGAGGCGCGCGTCCTCCTTGCGGGCCTCGTCGTCCATCATCGCCGACGACGCGGTGTCGGCCTTGGCGTACGTCGTCTTGATCACGTCGTACACGGTGCTGCTCACAACGCTGTCGGGCAGCTCTAACAGGTACTCCTTGGCGGTCGCGACGACGACGGGTAGCGGCTGGTCGCCGAAAACTTCAAACGCGCTGAACTCGCGGCCCGTGTTGAGCTTTCCGCGCAGCGTCTGCAGCGCGACGCTGGGCACCTGCGGGCCCGTCCACAGCGCCACGAGCACCGGCAGCAGCGCGGCCGCGATGTTTCGGTACTTGCTGCGCTTGTGCTCGAGCATGGCGCTGGCCGACGTCGTGGTCACCGTGAGGGCGGGCTTGGCGGACGGAAACTCGGCCGTCTTGTCGGAGGCGACGCTCGCCTCGCTCGGCGCCTGCTCAGCGTCTCCTGCGGCAGCGGCAGCGGCACCCGCGTCGTCTGTGCCCCGCTCGTTGGCCAGAAAGTCGAGGAACTTTGGAACCACAAACGCGGAGTGCTTGAGGTCGACGCCAAACGTCTGGACCTTTGTCTGCTTGAAGAAGTTGTCGTACACCACGGGCGTCGGCGCGAAGGGCCCTGTCTTGTACCGGTCGATCAAGTAGTTGAGGTCCTTGAGCGGGTCCATGATCTGCTGGTGCATGCGCATGCGGTCGGTGCTGGCGCGGAGCGCGTCGAAGCGGCTGCCCAGCGCGTTCACAAAGTCCGCCATGACGCGCTTGACGGCCGCCATGCGGTCGCGCTCGCACTGCTGCATGTACACGAGCGTCTCGTGGATCTGGCGCTCGAGCCCGCACCGCTGCATGTCCAGCGCCGCCACGAGCTCCTGGTACCGCGCGTCCGCGTCCGCGATCTCGGCCTGCAGCTTCGCCATGTGGCTCTCGCGCGCCGTCCCGCTCAGGTCGTCCTCCGCGAGCAGGTTCGAGAAGTACCCGCTGACGAGCGACAGCTTGGACAGCGTGGCGCCGCGCGCGCCGGTTAGAGTCGACGCCCGCTTGGGGCGCTGCCGCACGTCGTCCTGATCCGCGGCCTCCGCGGTGAAGTCAAAGGCCTTGGACTGCCACTGGTAGTGCGCGGACTCGACGCCCGCGAACTTGCTGCCGACGGCGCCCAGCAGGCGCAGGAACCCGTTGTCGACGAGGCCCTGGCCGACCTTCTCGGCGTCGCCCAGCGACCGGATCGCCAGAAACTTGCGCACGTAGTGCACGATCTCCTCGCCGGAGGACACGTTCTCGTAGGCGCCCAGAATGGGCAGCTTGATGGTCGTGCGCGGGATCAGGCCCAGCATGCTTTTGAGCAGCTGCTCGAGCTGCGGCGCCGTGTACGTGAGGCTGCCCAGGACGGTCTCCTGCAGTGGCACCGCTGCAGGCGGCGGCGGCGGCGTTGACGGGGTCTGCGGCGAGTCGGGCATGTTGAGCGTCAGCGCGACGCCGTTGGACGAGCTCGACGGCGACGTAATGACCCCGCGCGCGGGCTCCGTGAAGTCCTCCAGCTTGCGGGCCTTGGCAAAGTACGCCTGCTGGGCCTTGCCCACGTTTGCGCCGGCCTGGGCGTACTCGTCGACGAGCCGCTGGACGGCGGCGCGCGCGGTGTCGATCCGGTCTGCGTGGGCGCGGGCGTACTGCGCAAACGGGGTCCTGACGGTGCGCTCGAGGGCGCTTGCAATGTGGCCGTGCTCTGCGGCCTGCTGGGCGGTCTCGTCGAGGTACCGCGCGAAGGCCTGCTTGATGGAGGCGCCCTCGTCGCGGTCGAACCCTGCGGCGGCATTGGCGCTGGCGCTGGCGGTCTTGGAGGGGCTGGAGGCGAGGGCGGCCGCGAAGGCCGTCTCGTGGGCGATGCGGGCGCCGATGAAGTCGAGCAGCTGGCTGTTTTCGGCCACGCCCTGGCCCAGCTTCTGGAACAGCACGGCCAGCCCCGTGCGGTAGTCGGGCGTCCAGAACGACGTGGCGAAGGCGGGCGAGGGGACGGGGGGCGGTGGTGTCATCGTGGGGTGGAGTTTAAGGAGTCGAAGTGCAAAACGAGCGGTTGGAAATTATTGGGACTACGGGATCAGCAGCAGCCGTGTTTCGAGTGCGGCAGGCCTCCCCTCCAGCCAGCAGCACCGCATGCGTGTCGGACATATTGCAATAATTAAAATCTATGGCAGTCTACACAAGAACATGGCAACCCAAGTACTGTACAAATCAATTGGCACTATGGCCGGGCGTCCAGGATCTCCAGGGACTCCAGGATCAGGTCCCAGAACCGCTCGACGTTCATGTCGAGGACCACGCGCACGCCGTTCTGCTCGTCGGGGCGGGCCAGCACCGTGCGGCCCATCTGCGGGCCGTCCGTGACGACGTCGACGTCGTATCTCGGCGCCTCGACGTTGAGCTCCGCGCGCAGCTCCGGGAAGTACTCGGGCAGCAGCACGGCGACGGCGCAGGGGTCGTGCACGGGCGGGCCGGCCTCGAAGCCGAACTTGTGGCGGTACGTGTCGCCAAAGAACAGCAGCAGCTCGTAGAGCATCTGGCGGGCGGTGCTGGTACTGCCACCCTGGCCGGCGTCGCCGCCGCCGCCGCGCACGCGGTCGACCACCGCGGGCGTCGCAATCGCCTTGTGCGTCACGTCCAGCGGCACCAGGAACGTCTTTGCCGCGAGCTCGGCGTGCGCGAGCACGGCGCGCGCGGCGTGCGGGTCGCACCAGATGTTGAACTCCGCGTCGGTGCCCCAGTTGAACTGCTCGACGCCGCCGCCCATGATGCTGAGGAACCGGATGCGGGGCACGACGTCGGGGTGCTGCTGGACGAGCTGCGCGACGTTGGTCAGCGTGCCCGTGGCCACGATCGCGATCTGGCCCGCGTGCGCGTCCACCGCGCGCTTCATGGCCGCCACCGCGCTGCCGGCCTCCTTGGCGTGCTTGCTCGGCGTCTTGGGCAGCAGGTCCGTGCCGTCGAGGCCCGACTCGCCGTGGATGTCGGGCGCGTGGTGCGCCTCGCGCTTGAGCGGGCGGCTGGCACCGGGGTAGACGTCCACGCCGCCGGGCGCCGCGAGCTTGAACGCGTCGAGCAGCGCGAGGGCGTTGGTCGTCGTGTGCGCGAGCGAGGCGTTGCCGTACACGGTCGAGATGCCGAGCAGGTCAAAGTACGGCAGCTGCGACGCCATGAGCAACGCGAAGGCGTCGTCGTGGCCCGGGTCGCAGTCCAGCCAGATGGGGATTTTATCGATAGTCATGGAGGAGAAGCTTTTTTAGAGATCGAGAGATGGAATGCAAGGCCCTTGGTTGAAATGCGGAGGGGTGTGGAGGGGCCCTTTTATATCTTGTGCTGTTTGATAGCCGTGCCTGGATTTTGGCCACGGCGCGGCGACTTTTGGCCCAGCGGTCAAGGAGCAACTTTTCAGGTACGCCAGCAAAAATACAGTCATTTAATAGCATTTTTTTCCCTATTTATTTCTAGTAGTCCATAAATGTACACTTGAGAAGCCCGAGGCGCCGTTTCTTACTAGGCACGCCGCCGGGATGCGGGGTTTTTACGCCCGCTTAGAGTTTGGCCTTGGGCTTGGCCTCGTCGAGGAATTTGGCCGCAATAATCCTGCGCTGGATCTTGCCCGTCGCCGTCTTGGGCATGACCTTTGTAAAGAAGATGCGCGTGGGGACTTTAAAATTGGCGACCTTTGTGCGCAAAAAGTCCTTGATGGACTGCTCGACCTTGCTGAGGTCGCCGTCGCTGCCGTCCTGGCCGGACTTGAGCACGATGGCGGCGTTGACGATCTGGCCGTAGAGCTCGTCGGGCGCGCCAAAGGCCACGGCCTCAGCAACATCCGGGTGCGAGAGCATGAGGCCGTCGAGCTCAATAGGCGAGATCTTTTCGCCGCCGCGGTTGATGAGCTCCTTGATGCGGCCGGTGATGACGACAAAGCCGTCTTCGTCCAGCTTGCCCTGGTCGCCCGTGCGGAAGAACCCGTCCTTGGTGAACGACTCCTCGTTGGCCTTGGGGTTGTTGATGTACCCGGGGGTCACGTTGGGGCCCTTGATGGAGATCTCGCCGTCCTGGCCCTGCGGCAGCTTGTTGCCGTCCTGGTCCAGGATGGCGACCTCGACGCCTTGGCCGACGCCGACGGTGCCGGGCTTGCGCTGGCCGGGGGGCAGGTTGTTGGAGGTCATTTGGTGGCAGGCCTCGGTCATGGCGTAGGCCTCGAGGACGGGGGCCTTGAGGGCGTCCTCGAGAGCGTGGAACGTGGCGGGGGCCAGGGACGAGCTGCACGAGCGAATGAACCGGATCTTGGGCAGCGGGCTCGGCAGCGGCGACTTGAGAATGATCTGGTGGATGGTGGGCACGGCTGTGTACCAGTTGGCGCCGTACTTTGTAAAGTCGGCCCAGAAGTGCGTGGCACTGAACTTTTCGGGGACAATGACCGAGCCGCCGGAGCCAAGAGGACCCAGGAAGCCCGCCAACAAACCGTGGACGTGGAAGAGCGGCATGACGAGGTACGAGGTGTCCTTGGAGGTCAGCTTGTAGGTGTTGATGATGTTGCGGATGGTGGTGGCCATGTTTTTGTGCGTGAGTGGCACAGCCTTGGGTCTACCGGTGGTACCCGAGGTGTGGAGTACGAGAGCAACAGTGTCGGGTTTGGGCGGCGCGGGCACGGACGCAGTGGAGGTGAGCGTCTTCAGGGAGCCAGTTTCCTTGAGGTCAAAGTCGAGCTTGCCCTTGGCGGCGTTCCACTTGACCTCAGCAATGGCGGCATTAAAGTCTCGTGCGGCCTGGACGGCGGGCGAGTTCTTGTCGACGCTTCCTGGGGGGACAATGAGCAGCTTGCTCTTGAGATCGTCAATGTAGAAGGCAAACTCGCTCTTTTTGTAGGCCGAGTTGAGGGGCGCGGCGATGAAAGACGAGAGGGCGACGCCGAGGAAGGATACGGCAAACTCGAGGGTGTTGGGGAGCGCAATGCTGATGGCGGAGTTGAAGGGGAGGTTGAGGAGAGCAAGATCCTTCTGGAGGGCGGCGATTGCGGCGAGGTACTGGGGGTAGGAGAGCTGGGGGCCATTGGGGACGATGATGGCCTTGTTGGAGGAGGCGCTGTGGGCGCTGAGCGATTCGTAGAGGGTTGACGCGGACATGGTGGTAGCTGGATGACGAGGCTGCTCGCTGGCTGGTGATGGTGGATGGAGAAAGAGCAGCGCGGCGGTTAAATAGTGGAGAGCGATAGCGGAAAGGTGCGGGTGGCCCTAGCCCTGTATGGGGAGTCGATCATGGAGGATGTCGTCATTGGGGCCGCCATTTGCTCATTGAGCGAGGAATTGAGAGGTGAGGGACTGGAGGGACTAGAGGACTAAGAGGGACTAAGAGTGAGGGATAAAGAGTGAGGGAGAAAGAGTGAGGGAGATATGAGATGAAGGATATGAGAGATGAGAGGTATCTGTAAGGATCATAGAGACCATTGATTGCATGAGAGATGAGTGAGGTGGAGTTAGGTTTCGGAACCAGCAACCGAGAGTTTCACAGGAGTATGTAGGGTGGTACTAGTGTACCATTACGCCTTAGGAGAAGTTGTACATTAGTTTGTATCATTGGTGGGGATATCATCAGTGTTATTAGTCGCTCATGAGATATTTCTCTCTTTTTTATCGTTATTAGCTTATGCGTGAATATTTAGTAGTAGTTGTTGCTGTGATATGGTGGTTTTATTACTCTCATCGTATACTTGTATTCCAATCAGCTTGAATCAAGCACTCGAATCGAATCCTTTGTGAGAGAGAGTTGAGTTGAGTTGGGCATGATTTTCAGCTGGTCATAAGGCATATCGTCTAAGTTATATCTCACATGACTAGGGATAGGGTCACTCGCTTGCTCTCGTTTTTTTCATCTTTGCTTTTCCTTCTTCTTGCATGTTGTTATGATGTTTCCCTTTTTGAAAGAACTCTTCTTCTTTAAGACGCATGCAATGCGTGCGCCAAAGCAAACTAATATCAACTAAATAAGACTGAAATATGCCCATATCAACGTATATATGAGTCTGACCCCTAACTGAGCGTAGTAAGCACTTGAGCTTGAGTCCATAAAGAGCTCATGCTGCCATGGCACTAGTTTGGGAGTGTCTACTACTACGTACATGTAAATACTCTGCCATGTATTCTATGGTAACATACATAATCGATCGATATCGCAGTACTACGTACATAATCAATAATATTAAAATATACGGGTGCATGTGTAATCTGTTATATAACCAGTATCAAATATTCATAGTAGACTGAAATATACATGTATTTAAAAAGGGCATAGCAACCACATTCACGTTGTCACTGTTGTACTTGTTTCTTTTTTAAATGGGTGTTACATAATCATATTACCCTAGCTCATACTCTGATCACCCACACGCCCAAAAACGGACAAAAACAATACATTCGATGGAGTTGCTAGTGCTACAGACACACACGAGAGAAGAAACAAATAAAATACGATGAGAGAAAGAAAAGAGAAGAAAAGAGAAGAAAAGAGAAGAAAAGAGAAGAAAAGAGAAAGAATCAACTACTATTACTATCAATAGCCAACTAGGTCAGTATGTATCATCATGATATCTATGATCAAGTAACAGTAGTAGTAGTAGTAGTATTCATGGTAGTGAACTGGCAGTGAAAGAAGAAAAATTCATGTGAAACAAGAAAGAAAAGAAGCAAAAAATAAAAAATAAAAAATAAAATAAAAAAAAAGAGACAAAACGCCATCCATCTACTTTTGAAAGAAGAAAAAGCGAACTAGTAGCGCGCGCCTAGGAGCCAACGGAGCCAACGGAGTCAAAGGAGTCAAAGGAGCCAAAGGAGCCAACGGAGCCAAATGGAATAAATGGACCTACTAATAATAATCACGATATCATTCAAAACGTATGATACTGAATACGAGCTCTAGTCAAAGAACAAGCACTAGTCGCACTAGCAGTAGCAGCCTAGAGAAGGTCAAACAAATACGCGTGTGGTAGAAGAGGAGAAGAGCAGTAGTGCTGAGATATTCCAATACTCAAATACACACACACCCATGTCACCAGCTGAGTAGTACCAAGAGTGCTTAGAGGCGGATTTGGCCTTTTTTGGGTTGAAGACAGCGCGCGCACCTGTTTTGCTACATACGTGGTGGTGGTGGGAAAAGTAAAAATAAATAATTCCATTAATTACCACTACCAGAAAGTAAAAATCCATACGCGGAAACGAAGAAGAAAAAAAAAAAAAAAACACCAAAAACAAGTCAAATCAAAAATACCAACAACCAACAACCAACTACTGCCAGCTATTACTACTACTACTACTATTACGCTTTTACAATCCTTGTTCATCTATAGTTCCTCTTCCTCTTCCTCTTCCTCTTCTTCCTCCTCCCCTCCTTTACTTCTACCATGTCTCATCTCCTGGCTTAAACAGCTACCGCTTCCTCTCTCTCAGCCATGCTAAACCCAAGTATCATGAGCATTCACGCGCTCAACACCCACTACCCGCCTGGCCAGCAGCCTCCAGACTACCAGTTCCACCAGCACTCTGCTCTGCCAACATGCAAGCAGTCCAGTCAACACCAATCTCAACACCTGCAAGCCCAGCAACTACACACCCTGCCCACCCAGTCACAGCCTCTGCTCCAAAGGCCTCCTCCTCCTCCTCCTCCTCCTCCTCACCTCACCCAACCCCTGTCCGCCTCTCCTCGCGCTCCACATCTCGTCCACCCGCCAGGCCCTCCGCCTCCCTACCACGCCTCCTACTCAACCCTCCAGCAACACCCTCCGCTCCACCACCACACGTCCGCCGCGTACCTCGCGCCGCTAAACTCCACGACATGTGCCATGTCGGCCTCTGCGCAGCTCTACAAATTCCCGCCGCTCGCCGAAACACCCAGTATGGCGTTTACGCCCGCAAGTAAATTCCAGACTGCGCCTTTTCCGCCTCCTCCATCGTCGTCTGCAAAGGCCTCGCCGTCGTCCGTCACTCTGCTGCCGCCGACGTCGCTGGCCCCTTCGTCCCTCACTCCCTCACTAGCATCGACATCCTCCTCAGCATCTTCCACCTCCCACTATTCCGTTCCCTTCTCGTCTCTAGCATTCAACAAACACTCGCCGCCGAAACCGCACCTGCCGCCCTTGAACCTTTTTTCTCCCCCTCAGCAGCATGCCCAGCACCCTCACCCGCCCGGCGTGCCCCCCAACCTCCTGTCGCCCAACTACTCGTGCATCAGCTCGGGCGCAGCCACATGCAACAACTCCTCCTGCAGCAGGTGCTCCTCGAACTGCTCCTCCTCGCCCAACTCGAGCTCCAGCCCGTTTCTGACGCTCATCCACCCTCCGCAGCTCAAGGACCCGTACGAGTCTGACCTCTACGCGCCCTTTGCCTCGGCCCAGCTCTCCTACCTGCAGCCCTGTGCGCCACGGGTCGCCTATCCTCAGCCGCTGCAGACACCAACGCACTACCTGCCGGTGCCGCCCACGCATCGCCCCGGCAACCCCAAACGCAAGCCCAACTGGGCCGAGTTCTACAAAAACGGATACCCGTCAGAGGTCATTGTCATATCTGATGACGAGGAGGAGGCGATTCGGCCGAAAAAGAGAAAAATCAGCGCAAGCCCCCTGCCTGCCAGGAAACGCCAGCTCGTGGAATACGTGCCGCCCTCGGGCCCGGTGCTCAAGGCGCGTGACGTCCCCGTGCCCGTCGTCCACGACGCCCCCGGGTCGGCGCCCACGTGCGACGACGCCGATGGCCACCTCGTCATCAAAAACACCACGACGCTCGCCAACGGCCGCTTCCGCGTGTGCAAGGTCCTGGGCCAGGGCACCTTTGGAAAGGTCGTGAGCGCCTTTGACACCAAGACGAAGAAGCTGTGCGCCGTCAAAATCATCCGCGCCGTGCCCAAGTACCGCGATGCGTCCAAGATCGAGCTGCGCGTGCTGTCGACGCTTGCCGCCTACGACCGCGACAACCGCAACCGCTGCATCCACCTGCGCGAGTGCTTTGACTACAAGAACCACATCTGCATCGTGACCGACCTGCTCGGCATGAGCATCTACGACTTTTTAAAGTCAAACCACTACATTGCGTTCCCGGCCCGCCACGTGCACTCGTTTGCGCGCCAGATCTTCTCCTCCGTGGCGTACCTGCACGACCTGGGGCTCGTGCACACGGACCTCAAGCCCGAGAACATTCTGCTGCGGCACAGCACGGCGCAGCCGGCGCCGCTGCGCAACCACCCCAAGTACACCACGACCCAGGTGCTCACCGACACGCACATCCACCTCATTGACTTTGGCTCGGCCATCTTCGACAACGAGTACCACAACACCGTCGTCAGCACGCGGCACTACCGCGCGCCCGAAATCATCCTCGGCACCGGCTGGAGCTTCAGCTGCGACGTGTGGAGCATTGGCTGCATCCTTGTCGAGTTCTGCACGGGCGAGGCGCTGTTCCAAACGCACGACAACCTCGAGCACCTGGCGCTCATGCAAAAGGTCGTGGGCCGGCCCGTCGACGCGTGCATGCTCCGCGCGGCGCGGCTCAGCGCGACGGGCGCCGACATGGTCGCTCCCTGCGGCACGCGCATCGCGTACCCGGCGCGGGGCACGAAAAAGGCCAGCGAGAAGCACGTCCGCAACACGCGCCCGCTCAGCAGCATTCTGCGCGCGGCCATGGCCACGATGCACGACGGCGCCGAGCCGCCTTCGGACGAGGCCGCGTTCTGGACCGGGTTCATGGACCTCCTCAGCCGCATCTTTGTCTACGACCCGCGCCAGCGCATCACCGCCAGAGAGGCCCTCGACCACCCCTGGATGAAAATGGTCATGTAGCCTTAGGCACAAGCCCTGTCATTCACATTATATATATATTTTCATTTATGCAATATTTTTTCATGTTTGTTTTTGTTTTTTGTTTTACGTGTTTGTTTTTGTTTCAAGTGTTTTTGTTTCTGTTTTTTGTGTGCCGTTTTGCCGTGTTTGTTGGCTTTTATATATATTTAACTTTTGATGCATTAGAATTGGACTTGACGTGTTGTGTAAAGTTGAGTTGGACCAGGTATTGACGGTTTGGATTGACTTTGGATTGACTTTTTGTCATTGGAGGAGCAAGGTTTTTCTGTTTTTCGCAGTTCCCATCTCGAGTTGCAATGGTTCGAATCGACTTCTGGTTTGGGTGTACTTGTGAGTAAAGTCCTGATCAGGCAACTCCCAACTCCCAGTCCAGGTTTCAACTCCCAGCGCTCAAGCTGCATGGCTCAAGTCTCAACTCCCAACTCCCAACTCCCAACTGCCACTCGTTCTCAAGTCACAAGTCACAGGTCACAATCCAACTTGAGTGCACTCACTCCCATTCACCATTCATGACGTACTCTCAAGTTGCATGCGCAAAAGTCTTACTTTGCCATTTGTTTGTGAACTTGCCGTGATGACCCTCTGAGCGCTGTTTGTGAACATTTCAAATGTATATAATGGCTACACCAGCTCAAGTCACAGTTCTCCCAAAAAAAAAAAAAAAATGAAAAAATGAAAAAAATGAAAAAATGAAAAAATGAAAAAAATGAAAAAAAATGAAAAAAAATGAAAAAAATGAAAATAAAAGAAGCAGTTCCAATACACTGACACAAGTGACACCAGTGACACCGACACACTTGGCGCTAACCCTGGAGGTGCCATGTTACGCTTCAGTCTGCTCTCATAACTCAACAACACCGACTCCAAAACACCGACTCCAAAACGCTGAACACCGAGCA
>JAJMAG010000193.1:19914-44337 GCA_030564905.1 Geotrichum fermentans
GGGGGGGGGGGGGGGGGGGGGTAGACGTAGACTTGGGTACTGGGCTGCTGGGCTACGGGAATACTGGGCTACTGGACCGCTGGGCTGCTGGGCTACTGGGCTACCTTGTGGAATGGATGAATGGTGGACCACTGGACTACAAGAGTAGTAGAGTAGAATAATAGAGTTGCACGTACAGTACATTGGTGAGATAAGAAGTGTAGCAAACATATCTAGCCAGACGGCTGGCAAAGAAAGAAGAGAAATCTCTTTTAAAATGGTGTCGTGTGTTTTGTAATGCGTTTACAGTGTGTTTGTAATGCGTTTACAGTGCGTTTAAAATGTGTTTATAGTATGTTTACTGTGTGTTTAAAGGCAGCATGATTGTGAAATGGAGAGGGAAATGGAAATGGAAATGGAAATAGCAAGGAACTGGAGGTGAAACTAAAACTAAAGTAAAAATGGGAATGTAATTAAAACTGGGATTGAAACTGGCAAAAAAACATATGGACTGAAAGAAATTTGGAGGTGCAGGTGGAATTTGGAGGTCGGAGTTTGAATGAGTTGGAGTTGGAGTAGGAGTTTGAGACGAGGAATGTTTAAATTGAATGACTTTGGATCGATTGGATCAGTTTTGCGTTGGCTTTGTGTTGGCTTTGCGTTGGCCACTTGATAGTTTGGTTTGCCCTGGCTTTTTGCATGTTTGGCTTGATATTCTATTTGGCTCATTTTTTGTATGGCCCAAGTCATGTATCGTTAGATACCGAATTCGTTCGTTTGTGCTCAATTCCGAATTAGGAAATCTTTCAACGCCCTGCCTCCTACCTCCCATCTCCAAGCTCGACACGTACGCCCAGGCCTCCGCCCTCCGCCAACTCTCAACTCCCGCTCCCAACTCCCAATTCACTCCCCACTTCCATTTCCCCATGACAATTGATATGCAGCGACATCAGAACAAGACACGACGGCAGCACAGATTATACAGCGACTGGCCGATACACATGAGTGCGCACCTCTCAAATGCTCGCGCGCTAACTCTAACAGCTGATATTTCTAAAATACAAAGTACTCGTGCACCCAAGTCAAGTCGGTATATGGCCGAGCAAACACTGTCTAGACACGCCAAATTCGTCTGTCAGTACATGTACATGTACATCGAATTTACGGTACCGTTTTTTGCTCTTTGTAGAGGTGTGACCAGGAACGCTAAACTGGCGCCAACCTTGAAGCTCAAGACCACCACCACCACCATAAAAAAAGACACAAAAAAAGGTCAAAAAAAGAAAAATAATCTGATTGAGGCACCCTAAGGTCTGTTAATTTGCTAAAATCAATTGTTTTCAAAATATTAGCCGTTTTTGTTTTGTCTTTTGTTGTAAATTCATGGTCAAGACGAGCGCAGTAAAGGCAGCATGGTACATGTAGCCTTGCAGAATAGTCGAGTGGGAGCTATTCTAGTTACATAATACACCGATGTCACACAAATTGGGTCCGCACAATGAAAGAGCTGTATGTTGTAAGTAATGTAGCTATTTAAAAAAGGAATTAAAGCATCGTATACAAGTTAACAAAAGATCTCGAGTGATCCTTTTTTTTGATGGTGTCGCACAGCATTACAAAAGCCATCCTTCCAGCTACTCTAAACGAGTCTCAGGAAGTCAAGCAAGTCTCGCTATATACATTCGATCTCAACCACCCAGTCATGCTTCAAAGATCCATGTCCTAAAAGTTAGCTTTTGACTAGAGCAAATATACTTAGCCTCAGGTTTAACAGTATAAACTCAAATACCAGAAATTGGTTGTTCCACAAGAACACCTTAGTACCAAGCTTACTTCTATCGAAGACGAAGAGGTTTGATGGAACAGTTTCTAGTTGGCCCTATTCTGTTAACGGACCACCGCAGTTTGGCATTGCAGGCATGTGGCCTGTAAATGCCTGTTAGTAGAGAACCCGAGAACTCGTCTTGCCATTTATTAACTGCTTAGCCCTTAGTACCATGTAAATGGGACAATAAACAAACTCACCATCATCATCATCACCACCTTTAGCCTACGTCAAAACCAGATTTATCATCACTGGTGTAGCGGCAAATTTGCATCCGAATACTAGTTTGTGAAATTCATATTTGTTATTTCCGTTTTCCTTCATGGACTTCGTGGATGTGAACGGAAATATCAATGAATCCCATGGAGTTGGGAAGGCGCGGCTGATACAAAACAGCGGCTCCAGTTTTCCTCTCCCAATGATAATGAGACTTCCCAGGCAATCCGGTGCGATGTGAATTAAACCGCTTTATATGAAAAAGGAACCTTGTGGGCGAAGGTAATCATGTTACATCGCGGCTCTTGAACTAAAGCCGCTGGCCGAATTAAGCACAAGTTCAAATGGCCTAAACCGTTTGACGAAATCAAGCAATCACTAATCCCGCCTTTCAACGCAAAAGCCGCGGGCAAAAGCAAGCTTTCACAAGTTTATAAACTGCTGTCAAGCATCAATTGAGTTTCTTAGACAATTGCAATTCAGAACCAGCCAACATGGAATATAACAGGTATGCCATCTCTCAACACAGTGTCCAGTGACTGACATTTACAGACTCGGCAACTCTGGACTTCAAATCTCCAAAATTATCCTGGGCTGCATGAGCTACGGCAGCAAGCACTGGGAGGAATGGGTTGAGGACGACGAGGAGAAAATCATGACCATCTTCAAAACGGCCTACGATGCTGGAATCCGGACCTGGGACACTGCAAACGTATACTCTGCTGGGCTTTCTGAAAAACTGATTGCCAAGTTCCTCAAGAAGTTCGACATTCCAAGAGAAAAACTGGTCATCATTTCAAAGTGCTACAGCTTACGGGGTGAAGAGGGTCAGCCCGTCAATGTGCAATACATGAACGACCCGTCTGTCATTAACGAATGGGGCCTTAGCCGTAAAAACATTCTCTCCAGTGTTGCCGGGTCCGTTAAGCGCCTGGGAACCTACATTGACGTTTTGCTGATTCATCGGTACGACCCCAGCGTGTCCGACGAGGAGATCATGAGCACTCTGAACGACGTGGTCAAGAGTGGTCAAGTACGGTACATTGGTGCGTCCACAATGAAGACCTACCAATTTGCGCGACTCCAGTCCACTGCCGAAAAGCACGGATGGGCCAAATTCATTGCAATGGAAAATTTTTACAATCTGGTTTTTCGCGAAGAGGAGCGCGAAATGAACCCATACTGCAACGAATCCGGCGTCGGCCTAATTCCCTGGTCCCCGCTCTGCGGCGGCCTACTTGCGAGACCCGTTAATACCGAAACTTCCCGCAGCACCAAGTCGCTCCTATTCAAATTGGTGAATAGTATTCTCAACGTGGAAGCTACAGACGAAATTGTGCGACGCGTTGAGAAGGTTGCAAAGGCTCGTGGTGTTTCCATGGCAGTTGTGGCAGCCGCCTGGACAATCCACAAGGGATGCAATCCCATCATTGGGCTGTCCAGTGTGGAGCGTGTTGAGGACGCGGTAGCGTCTGTCAAGTTTAAACTGTCTGCGGAGGAGATGAAGGAGCTTGAGGAGCCGTACCTTCCCCATGCAGTTGGCCAAAGATAAAAATTTTTACAAACTTGATATTTTCCTATATTTTGATTAACTAAGATGAAATAAGAACAATAGGAACAGTAAAATGTTCAAAACTTGAGCTGTAGCGTGGCGAGTTTACTCCATAAACCCCCAACCGTAGTGTTAAATCTAGGCGTATAAGTAGCTTCTGTCTTGTGATTTCCTGGCTCAGTTGGGCATCGCACACCGAAGCCCTCCGGCTCTCATTCTCTCATCATGTTGACCACCTACAATATTTACCAGACTAGCGCTATCTAGCCTAGCCATGATCTATCTTAATTCAATCTATTTTATCCCTTGCAATTTTTTGATGTGTGAAAATATTGAGTTTTTCACAATAATATCGGTAAGGTTCCTTGTCTCAATTCTTTTTGAATGCATACAACTCGCGCTAATTACTGCACTGGCTAACAAGTTATAACCCATTCTTTAGCAATCTTTTTGCAGCATACTCACGTCTAACTGTCGTAACCAAAAAGGAAATTTTGGTTGAGAAAATTGAGTCAAGCTCCTTGCAGTCCTAGAACAAGCAAGCCAGTCCCATGTAATGACATTGGCTTCTAAATATATGAGTTGGCTGTTTTTCAAGTATTTCGCTTGCCGACTCCACTGAGCGCCAATATGTGTCATACGTTTTGTTTCCAATTGCTGTCCGACACTAGAATGTTGTGACTATACTCCACAGACATCTTTCAAGATCATTCACAGATTTTCTCTTTCAGTGAAATTGATTTGAACTACTAGTACTCAAGGAACTCATAGCAGGAACTGGCTGAGTACTGCAAAGAACTTTTTGAACCCTAAATAGGACATTATGCAACTCTAATTTATGGTTTCACTGCTGGCCGGCGAAAGTCAGGTACTATATATCACGAAAAACACATGTGGATTGCAAAAAAGAAACACACAAAACTTTTGAGCTCAAGTACCGCACATATTATCTTTGTGATGTCATCTCATCGATACTATTGTTCTACGAAACTACGCACTAATTCCATTTCAAGACCTAACTGGAAAATCTTGCCGACAATCAACGTACTTTTTCAGTGCGCGTCAAAGGCAAATGAAAATTTGTTAGCCATCATGTAAGATGATAACCAGCTTTAAACTGCTCCGTTTGAGTACTAGAGCGCCATGTGCTTACTCCACTCCTTTGTAGAACCAGTCATTAAATATAGTTTGAAGCATTCATTTCCAATTTCGCATTTTGTATTTTTTTTTTTGGTATTTCCAAATGAGTTGATTCAACAAAATATGTTGATTCGACGTAATATGAGAAGACACTTTTATAATATGTCAGTGTTTAAGTGAATGCTTGCTGACTGGTGGCTGGCAATAACCCCGTTTTGCGTATCAACCTCATACGTTTGTTGCGCCATAGGTTCTTGAGATTTTGATGCTGACCGGGCTAGTTTTGTGGCCTCAGCCATGCGTGATTGTAGTTACGCTGGGTAATTGTGGGAGCAAGTGGAGAGTGTTATTTGAACTTGAAGGAGAAGCAACAAACTGAACCTTAAACAGCGCTGTTATTCATAGAGGTAACTATTGACAGCCTTGGATATATAATATGTGATTCTTCTCATATTTTCCTCTTAACATGTCAACCAAAGTTCATGTACTACTTCTAGTATGTCGACTTCTCCCAATCTATTTACAGATGATGGCTCGGCCTACCTTCTTGCCCTGCAACACCAAGAACTTCTTGACCATAGTAAGCCAGACTGTAAAGACAATTCTCTCAAATCTGTACTCCGCACTGTTTTAGATTGTCTGGAGGCCCACCGAAAGCTTTTCGTGGAAACCCACGTTCTCCACAGAGAAGCGGATGGTACATCAATCGCTCCTGATGGATGCTTGAGACCAAAGGCAACTCGTGAGTACTTGGGCCAGTCTAACTCGGGTAAAAGCGATAATATTTTGGGAACTAGAGACAGAGTTTTCCGTTCCTTTCGTCTCTTGGCCGGCTCGATATTTATTATTCCCTGTTATAAAGATGACGTTGAGTCTTTTTTCTGGGTTCTATTCTGGTTCGCTATCTGTCACAAAGACCGTGAGGGATACAGTCCAACAGACAAGTATGAGAAGTGGAAATCCATATCTGACAGTTATTTAGGAGGATGGAAAGCGCGGATAGTTAGTGATAAGTGGGGCTTCGCAGATGTCATGGAAGCAGATTTCACGCCGTTTTATAAGCCCCTAGCAACTACGATGGAGAAACTGCGAAAGACATTGTTTCCGGAAGACCAATCAGATAAACCCACGGGGCTCGCTTTGTTTGATAAGGTGGAGAGTATCTTGGAGGAAGGTATCTTTGAGCTTGAGTTCTGAACAATAAACGCCTAATTATAGACTTAATATGCTCTAATTCTGACAACCAACCTTCAAAAAAATAAAGCTAAATTTGTTGTGTAGTTCAAGCCAAGTCGTCGCCTAACTATTTTGATTCGAAGCAAAATTTATCAAATTTTAGCACCGCGTATTGGCGTGTGAAGGTCGGCCAACAAGTCAAAGGGGTTCAAAGTTCAGGATTCAATACAGGGGCACAGAAGGGCAATCTGCCTGGTTGAACTACAGTATAGTTAACAAGTGTGAAAAATAGATTTGAAACGGACAAGTTGAGATTAATACAAATCGTTCAAGCAAAGTCGCCAAGTAAACTCGTTGAGTGCTTAAGTGCAGTTAGTCTTCTAGTGCCGTCGTCAAGTAATTTTTCTAAGCTCATGCCATTTCCATTTCATGGCCCTCTTGAGGGCCATTCCCAACGCACACACACATACATCTCTTTCTCTCTTGCGTTCAGTTTCTACTTGCCAGGTTTATCTTTCGCTTTCCAGTTTCTGCACGCATAGCGTTAAACTTGAGTACCACAGAATTAGGGTTTATACATGAGCATTTATAAGTTACAAATCTTTCTTTCTTTCATCTCCTCTTTCATTGTTTTCCCTTCTTTTCTTCGTTTTATTATCCATTTTTTCTCTTTCTTTTCGTTTTGGTTCGTTTTCCAGTTTTTTTAAATTTGTTGTTTTGGGTTTTCTTCGTTTCCATGTATCGAATAAAGAATGATAGGCCATGCAGTATGGACAATCACTCGTAAGACATTGCCTTGTAATAAATGAGACAAAAAAAAAGCATGAAATAAAACATGAAAAGCATTTGAAAAAGTGAAGAAGTTGGAGACGAGAAGTTGAAAGAAATAAATAAAGCATACTCACGCACCCTCATTCTTTCTAGCAATTAAACAAGGTAGTAACTGTTTGACCCGTCGCCAGATACAGACCTACTCTTGTCAGTGTGCCCGCCCAACATTGGTCCACGCATGCTTGCACTGACCCTGCGCGAAGGCGGGGCCCCCAAAACTGGTGCAGTGACTGGCGGCGCAACCGGAGCTGCGGGCTCTGTACCCTGGGCCAGCGTTCTCCGCGGCTTGCGGGGCGGCGCCATGGGTGCGCTCCGGCCTGTGAGCTGCTGCGTCTGGTGCTGCTGCTGCAGCAGGGCCAAATTGGGCAGCCCGCTGTCAGAGGCAGCAGCCGTAGGGACGATGCCAAGTGGGTGAGGATCGGCGCCAGCGGGAGGTGCACCCTTCATGTCGTCAAGGAACGACCAGAACTGGTTGCCAATTTCCTCTGCGACACGACGGCCTTTGTGCAGTACGTCCTCGGGATTGCTGTCTGGACCCTGTGCGCCGCTCTGCTGCTGCTGGTAAAGAGGATGTGCTGATACGGGATGTTGACGAGAGGGAGGCAGGGGCAGTCCGCCGCGCAGCTTGAGTTCCTCCCGCACGTCGGCGGACGACTGGCTCGAATCGGATAGAGAATTCGAGTGGTTCGACCGGTCGCTCGGAGACGATGCAGAAGAAAGCAAGGCAGGCCGTTTGGGCTCATCGGGGAGAGCCGCGACCGAATCCAGTGAATACGGTACCAAGCCTCCGCGCGCAGCACCCACGGCACTAGGCGGTGTGATGGCCGTTGAGTTTGAGTATGTGTTGCTACGGGATAGCCCCGATCTCGGGGTCGACGCGCCACCCATGGGCATGAGCTCTGAGGGCACTTGTTTGCGGAATTCGCTTAAGTCATCCTCGGCCTGCCGAAGTTGGAGCTCCATGCGCTTGATCTCGTCTCTCAGCTCGACGACTCGGCGCTCGCGGTACGCCAGCTGCGAAAAGTAGTATTCAATCGCCGATGCCTTATTGGATGAGGGAATGCTGTTGTTGATGCTAGTATTAGAAGTGGTGGAAGAAGTAGACGGACTAAAGTCACTGGGAATGTGAGACACAGAAGCCGATTGCTTATGACGATTGGCTGGCGGAGATGGATTAGAATTTGGCGACGTCGCTACCGGCTGTCTGGCCGAGACACCGTTGGGAAATCCAGTAAACAGTGAGTTGGGCAGCGGCGGAAGCGACACAGACGCAGAGTGCGAATGCGACGGCCGGGTTCTTCTTGGTGCTCCCGTAGTTACAGATCCGGCCGCTGTTACATTTTGAGCCCCCAAGCTCGAGGAGGAGCCCACTACGGGGAGTGAAAAGTTGATCGACAATCGCTTGCGCTGTCTAGGCGTAGTAATTGCCGTCTGCTCTGAAGGAAAGGTCTGCGTGGCGCCAGAATCTGGGTGAGAGAGAGAAGCCGCCCGCTGCCGGGCCTGAGTATAGGATGATCTGCCCAGCGAGATGGAATTAGACTGCCTTATGTTTGCCTGCGTGTACGCAGCGTCGGCCTGATCGAGGTCACGGCTGCCAGCGACGGAGGCTCCAGAATGCATGTTGAGGTCGACCATGGTAATTGAGAATGATGTTGTAAAGAAAGAAGAGATGGAGAAAGGACTCCTGTATGTGTAACGAAATAAAAAAAATAATAATAAAAAAAAAAAAATTAAAAAAAAATATTCAGAAAAAGGAGAGTGTGCATGGATGCTCAAAAAGGGGGTGAGGGAGTCCCACACTCTGTTGGCCAGGGAATACGCTGCTCCTGCCCGTTCCGACTGACAGTTGGATGTTTCTCAGCTCTCGCACAGAGGCGCTGGGTCCGCCCCACCCCGCCGCCCACGACCGACCGACCGGGCGCGCCCCGGGGTCCCGACTGCTGCGGCACGCGATCGGCACGCGTTGTGGACACGACACTGACAGGGCAAGGGTAACAGCCGTGCGTATCCGTTTAGCTGGGCGACCACGTGGCCACGAGCGACAGGGCCCCTGCTCATGGCGCTGTGTACCCTGCGTGTTTTGTGTATCCTTAATAAGCTGCGTATCGTGCGTACTTGGTCTGATCGCACTGCATTTTTCACACGCACAATCTTTTTTCTCTTCCACAGTTTGCAACTCCTTCGCTTCTTTCTCGCCATTCACTCGTTCCATTGCAGGTGATTTCTACGGTCTCGGACCTCACTCTCGTCGCCTCGATATTAAAACCATGGCTATCCTCAACTGGAAGAGCAAGAAGGATACGCGCAATTCGGTCGTAGCCCCTGCGACCTCCACGAGCACCAAGTCGACGGAAAAGACTCCAGCACCTACGCTGGCTACGGTCCCCTCGTCCAGCTCATCAGCGTCCTCGCCCAAAACCTCTCACACTCAGCCGCCGTCCAACGGCTCCTCCCTCTCATCTATAGATCAACACACAACGCCAGCAAACGGCCAGCCCAACGGTAATGCACCCCCTGGCGCACCGAAAGGAATGGATTCACAACCCAACTCTCACGAGCCCAATGTTGTACAAAATGGGGCTGGCCGGGCAAAGCCAAATCAATTTCAGGGCGGGCCCCGACCAGGTCAACAGGGCCATTTTCAGGGCCCACCAGGACCACGAGGACCGATACCGGGCCAACGTCCTAACGGTGCACCTCCAGGCACCAGGAAACCAAGTATATCGAATCAACCGACACAGGGGCCACCTGGTGCCCCACATGCCAGACAAGGCTCCGAACCAGCTCAACCAGGCCTGCAATCACCCCCTCCGCGACGAGCCCCGTTCACACAATACAACAACACTAACATTCCGCAATACCCATGGTCACAAAAGAGCATATCTAACGCTTCGCCGTTCCCTCGCTACGGACACGCAGCAAACTGTATTGCCGCTCGCGACGGAGAAGTTTTCGTAATGGGTGGCCTCAAAGGATCCAACGTTTTTGGAGATCTTTGGGTCATTGAAACTGGTATGTCTATCCCTGCGAAAATTCTCCTTCTGCTAACTCTTTAGACACTCTTACAGGATACCTCCTTGACACTGAAGGCTGCCCTAGTCCGCGCGTTGGTCATGCAAGTCTTACGCTAGGAAATGCGTTTATAGTATTTGGAGGTGATACAAAAATAGAAGACACAGATGTGCTGGACGACGACCTTTACCTTCTAAATACAACTTCTCTCAAATGGACTGTGGCTGCTCCGGTTGGACCTAAACCCTCAGGAAGATATGGTCACACCATTTCCACCATAGGTTCAATGCTTTATATTTTTGGAGGTCAGTTGGATGACACATTTTTTGATGATCTCGCTTGCTACGATTTGACCACGCTGCAATCGCCCACCTCCTCTTGGAACTTTGTCAAGCCTGCCTCTGTATCGCCCCCTCCGCGAACCAACCACACAATCATTACCTATCAAGATAAACTCTATCTTTTTGGTGGCACCGATGGAAAGCTGTGGTATAGCGACACTTGGGTGTATGATCCAGTGGACAACACTTGGGCACCGTTGGAATGTGCTGGCTTTATTCCTGCACCATGTGAAGGACACTCTGCAACCATTGTTGGAGACACAATGTACGTTTTCGGTGGACGCTCTGCAGAAGGCAAGGACCTTGGAGCTCTGTCAGCCCTGAAAATCCCTGCAAAGAAATGGTTTAGCTTTCAGAACATGGGGCCAGGCCCGACCCCACGCTCGGGGCACTCCATGACTGCCTTCGCTGGTAACAAGATTCTCATTATGGGAGGTGAGTCCCCTGACTTGGACCAGCAAAACGCAGGTAGCGATGGCAATGCTGATGCAAATAACGTTGTCTATGTGTTGGAGACATCGCGTATAAGTTATCCATCAAATGCAAACGAGCCAGACAAAACCCGTGCATCTGCCCCTCAAACTAATGGTGTGCTTCCTGCAAATACCCCTGATGCAGTGCCTACTCCTGCGGTGTCAGCAGCAAATGTTTCGCCTACCGCAACACAGCCACTCGTCATTCGCTCGGTCGAAAATCTGAAACCACGCGAGTCAGATAACCTGAAAGCTCTTAGGACAGACTCATCTTTGTCGGAGTTAACGCCCGGTTACGGATATGAGCGTGTTAACGTTGGGGATCCCGAAAAGGATGACACATCCACTTCTGAAGACGAATCCCCATCGTACTATAAACCAGACAAGTCAGATACCCCTGTAACCAATCCTGAATCCTCGCCCAGTGACATGTCAAAGCCCGATGGAACCGAATCCCCGTTTTCGATCGACACGGTGCGTGCGGCTTCTACATCTCCAAGTAATGAAAAGGGAACCCCTGGTGTTGAAAATCTTCAGCAGGCTCTTGAACAGCTCAAAGCGTCCAACTCGTGGTATGAGACTGAGCTTGCTGCGGCAAGGGAAAAGGGGTTTATACCTAGCACAAATCCTCCAGTCGATGTTCTCAAAATGCGCCGTGTGTCGCAACGAATCACAATGGACACGGATCAATCACTCAATGAACGGGCAATTCTTGTCGAAGCGCTGTCCGATCTCAAGGAAGAACTGCATGAAGTTCAGCAAAACGTTCAAAACCAAGCTGAACAAGCCTCGGCGAAGATTGCTGAAGCCGAAGCTGATCGTGATGATGCTTTTGAACGTTTAAAACTCTCTGAAGCGCAACTAATGGCCGCGAAGAATGGACCGAGGTCTCTCAACGAGTTTGATGATAAAGACGCGCTTATTGCGTCACTGAAGGCTCAACTGGAAGAACGGGATAAAACAAGGACCATGTTCTTTGGAAGCCATGCCAACAATGCAGATTATAACCCGGCAGTTGAACTAGAGAAAATTCGGTCAGACAATATCAATCTCGAGCAGCAGTTGCGTACGTTCTCTGATAAAAATATACTCGCTCAGCACGAGTCTTCCAGAATCAAAACTCAATTAGAGGATCTTACACAGCGTTACCGCACGCTTGAGGAAAGCACCGATGTGCATGTGAAGAGTTTAACTGCAGCGTCGTTGGCAATTACGGCGGCACAGACCAAGTCTAGTGAATACTCCAACTTGCTTGCCATCCGCAATAACGAGCGCACTGCAATGCAAAGCGAGCTGAATGGTCTCCGCGGCGAGCTTGACACTGTTAAGCAGCAGCTGAGCGACTCACAGGAACAATTGGAGGAGCACAAACTGCTGTTGTCCCGGTCAACGGAGCAAGGCGCAACATCATCTGCGGCACTTTGCGACGGCATTGATCGCCTTGTGACGATGTGGGCCGGTTCCAAGCTTTTCAAGAAGGTTGAGCAGAAGGCCGAGCAGAAGAATAAAAGAATGAGCATGAGGTCCAGAGATTTCGACGCAGAGCCTCTTGCTGAGCTTGAACAAGAGGACGACGATCCTGAAATTGCAATGTTGAAGAAGCAGTTGAAGGAAGTGACGCAGCTATATGAGACGCATCAGAAGGCCTCCCAGGAAGCTACACGCGACCTATCCATCACCTTGCAGCAGGTGTCTTCCCTCAAGCAGGAACTTGTCAATACGGAGAGCTCGCGCCAGAGCGCCAGTGACCAGCTGCAGAAGGCGTTACGTGATTTGCGTGAGGTCCGGAACGAACTAGAGACCCACCAGACCCAGCTCCATGAAAACAAGCGATCGCTAGACACGTTTGCGGAATCCGCAAAACAACAAACAGATGAGAAGGACGATCTTGTTGTCGACTTGCACAAACGGATTGAAGAAACCGAGGAGCGATACATTACGTTGGAGAATGAGTACGAGTCCTCGATGCAGTATGTTCGCACTTCTGAAAAGGCACTGACCAAGACTCGGGACGAGCTCAATAGAGTTAAGGATATCAACACAAAATTGCAGGGTGAGATTGACCAATTGAGGTTGCGTCTACAGGACCAGGAGGAGAATGACGATACATCGAGCGTGACCAGCAGCAACACCGGAGGAGTACGAAGCCGATCCGACCACCGTGTGGGTACGCCACCTACCAAGTATAACTCGCGCCAGATCGACTTGCAACTAAGAGACCTGCGTGCTCAAATCATCATTCTTCAAGAGGAGCGCGACGAGTTGAGGGCGAGCACATTGGAAGCGAAGAAAAAATTCATTAACAACAACGAAGACTTGAAAGACGCGCAGGCCATGATTGAGCAGCTCGAGCGCGAGAACGATGATTTAATGAAACGGGTGGAGCTGGCCGAGGCTGCGATGAACAAGACTACAAATGGAGGCTCGAGTAGCGTGGGTGGACACGCGTCCCACGGAAGTTATAGTCCAGATGACCCGGACAAAACGCTGGACTCACTGACCAGCGAACTGGATCAAATAAGAAACGAGCGTGAGCGTTTGAGTGGATTGTTACATACATAGTTGAAAGCATAAAATTAGCTGGAATTAGGATATCTGGAGCGTTTGTAAAATAGCAAAAAACAATAAAATTTGGATAAGCATGTAATCTAAAGACAAAAAAATTGTATAGTCTATAGCTTGCCCTGAATTGAGGTAGGGCTACAGGTAATGAACTCGACAAAGTGTTGGAGCTGCTCAGGCTTTGTCGGCACGTAGTGTTGGCCCTTGTGTTTCAGCAATTGTCCATTCTCAAAGCTCTCTGCCAGTTGCAGCGATCTCGCCGGCTTCACTATGGGGTCGCTCTCGCCAAGTACATGCAGCGAGCGCACCTTCAAGTTGCGCGCAAAGAACTTGGACACAATGCTCTTGTTTGCCGGCTTGAAACCCGACGTGAGCACGGCAAACCGGAACTTGGGCTGACCGCGCACAAGGCCCTGTTCCACGGCGCTGCACACGATGGCCGCAAAGGCGGCGCCCTGCGAGAACCCGAGGACGCCGTCAAACGGGCCATGCGTGTCTACTGCGGCCTGCACAAGGGCAAGCCCGGCCGCGGGAGAGTAGTGGGTGGGCGGCGGAGGGACTTCCTTGGAATGGGACCACCAGGAGAGCATGCGCTTGTCGGTGCGCGAGGCGTCGTTGTTGGCGTGGTAGGTCGGCGAGGGCAGTTCAGAGTCGTCCAGCGTCACAGGTCCATCGAGGTAGATGAGGGTGTAGCCAAAGTCTGCCAGCGCTTTTGCGAGGGGCTCAGTCTGCTGTGCAAAGTAGCTCCCGTTCTTGGCTACAAGTTAGATTCTCGGGGTAGAAAACGGAGTACATGGGGTTGGGGGGTGGGCAATACCTGGGAGTAGCCGTGTAGGCAAAGGATCTTTCCGGGCATTGTGAAGTCAAGATTCAATGAAGCGAGTTCGCTGCAGAGAAGAGAAAACGAAGCGAGATCAATCCGTTCTTAAATGCTCGAGGAATAAGCGGGGAGACATTGCCGTTGCAAGCCGAGGCAAGAGATGGAAGACAAAAAAGATAGAGTGCGGCTTGCAGGTCACGTGAAATATACTGATGCGGTTACGAGAGATTTCCCCCACTGAGTGAATTATTTTGGAGAAGCTTGCAATGAATGGACTTCTGGTACATAAATTCTTCTCAACCTTGAATACCTGGCGATAGCAAAGATTACGGTGATCTATTCTGTCGGCACTTTTGCATTCATTGAAGTCCTCAGCCCAGACTTTCAGGTGCAATGGTTTCAGTGAAATTCAAATTCCTATCATTTACCATCTTCTTCGGTTAATCCCGCTAAAGGTGATTTGAATACTTCAGCTCAGCTTATTGGGTTACTATTTTTCTTGACCTACTATCTGAGATATTTAAACAATCATTTGATAATTTGTGAATAATACTAATTTAACTTTTTACTAAAAACCCCGCCTCCGCTTTCTTATCTCCAATTCACGCTGTTCGCTCGCTGACGCCCCATGTGCCTTGGTAAGACTACCGTGCAAGATCACGAAAGGTGCTATTTTAGAGATCCAGATCCTAGTAAAACTGAAACTCAAGTTGTTCCATGCGCGTAGATATACGGTTGTTGTTCATGTGTGCAGAATGGACAGGGATTATCATCGATGCGATGAGCGAATGCGTAGAACGATCGAAAATAGAAATGGCAAGATAGTTTATTCTTAGCGCTTTTGAGTGCTTCCAAATAGAGGTAATAAATGAAAACATCTTTTTAGCACACTGTTCAAGGAATATTAGAATGAGAGAACCGCCCTATTGTGTATAAGGCTTGATGCTTGTGATGTGGAAACTGGTGCCTGCGTTTGCTTCATCGCTGGTACCAGGGTCCCTGGTCTTGCATGCACCCTCTGCACAACAAACAAAATGCAAATAACGTGCCTTTCCACAAGCTGATCGTCTAAAGAACGTCAGTATCAGAGCGAACTAGGCCAGTCTGCGGTAACAGTACTGTTGCGCTGGAATCTATGCAAGACAATCTTCAGTTTAACTGCAAAGCTTCAAAGACCGCAACTAAAGAAAACATTTGAAACTATGAATAGCTCCCCATGTTGAATTTTGGCAAAAAAAAAAAAAAACTCGGCAAGGCTTGCTTTTCGAAAGTCGGTAATGGCCGCAAGGTCCGCAATTGAACCTGATAGTTACTATAATAGAACTGTTTTGATTATGATAACAGGGATAACGACAAGCCTCAAAAGTGAACTTGTCTCAGTTAGCACACTAACAGCAACTATCACCATAAGAAACAGGCATAAACAGTGTACTTTTGTTCCTGAATAGTGGGACTACTTATTTCATCTGTAACTGAAACCCCACAAGCTTTTGGGAGAACCACGGCAAGCTAATTCGGGATTCCAAGCCCACTGCCCTTGATATAAAGAGGCGTCGCGCACTATAATTGCGCCGATAAAGTTACTTTCAAGATGAATGCAATTGCTCCCAGCACTCCAGCAGATTTTCATGCCAGTACCAGCACGCTGGGTTCGCAGTCTACAGCCGTTTCGACGCCGACTTGCTTGAGCTTTCCACTGGATACCACAAAGCAGCAGCACAACAGGGACTGCTGTCGCTACTTGGAAGAGAAACACTCAAGGGAAATTGCCAAACTGCGTAAGGACCAGGCACAGCTCCGCTACGACGACATTCAGAGATCACACATGCAACTCCGCACGGAGCTTGCTAAGGCGCAGACAGAACTCGCGGCCGTTCTGAGCGACCGCACAGCCGCACTCGGCACCATGCAGACCCTGAAAGCTGAAAACGAGCGGCTGGCCCGCGAGTTGAGAACGAGCAGGAAAAGCGAGCAGGAATACGCCGACCTTGCCGAAAGTTTCCAGCAAATGCTGCGCGGCTTTCACACTGAGTGTGAGCATAAAATTCGCCAACTCTCGTCTTCCTTGTCCTCTGACCGCCAACTCCAGGCAGGCCAGCAGCCGAGCGTCACTCAAAACTGTAGTCGGTGCAAGTTTGTGCGCCATACAGATTCAGCCTCGCTTGCACCCCTCCGTGCGGCTATCGCAGATTTAAAGGCGAGTTGTGACGTTGCCCGGTCGAATGTTGTGCACTGGCGAGACGCAGTCGTTGCCGCTGAAGAGACGTCCCAGCGCGCCCAGAAACGCGCCGACTTTTGGATGGCCAAAGCAACGGCCATGTCCGCCATTCCGCCAGCAAGATCTGATAGCCGTCTCGGCAGCGATGTGCGATGGATCAACGCTGCAGAGAACGAAGCGGAGATGCAAACGATTGTGACACGCCCCGAGTGCAAGTTTGAGACACTGGAAGAGACGCTCAAAGCCTCCAAATTCTGGCTGCGGCCACTCGGTCGGCTCAAGCCGCGACGCGGCACGGTAAAGAAACAACAGCGACTGAGTGCTGCAGTGAGCACACCCAACTTGCGGCAAGCGGCGGTTACCAAAAACACAACAGGGCCAACAGTGTTCACGCTAGGGTTGGCGACGCCGGGGGCAAGCCCGCTGGCCGAACCAAGTCCAAGCCCGACGTTCAGCAAATTTGACTTTGGCCTTGACAATTGGCCGGCCAGCCCTGTGTCGAGTGTCTACTCACTAGAGTCTTAATCCCACTTTGATAAACACCAGTGTTGTAGAGCCTCAAGAACTCTCATATACGTTTTAAAAAAAAACAAGCTTTAAATTTGTCCAAAGAAAACATCGATAAACGGGCACAGCAGTATATTACTTAATTGGCTCACTGAAACTACAAACTCAGCCATACTATCTGAAACAAACTGATATGAGCCATGAAACGAGTTAAATTTAAATTATAAAGCTTTTACATTGTGATTTTGCCAAATTGGAAACTCGGTAAGTTAAACTCAGCATTGTGAAGACTCTTACAAATGATATCGTTATCATGCAGATGGTCATAGCGTCATGCAGCGTTGTACCGCACGTACGTTAGGCTTCTTCAATATGATTATGCGCTTGCTAAAATGTAATGAAAAACAAACCCGTATGGCACGTGAACTAGTTGAAGGAAGAGCCACTTGGTTTATCTTATTTACCGAAGTAGCTATAAACGTAAAAGGATCTCTCTTCTATACCTCCCTAGTATCTTTTCAGACTCGTTTAGCAGTATCGGGAGGAGTGACCAAGAAGTGTAAAAATTTAGCACTATATAGTAATAAGCAGCACGCTGAGTTGTAACGTCCTAACTCTAGACGCGTCTGAAGCTTCCCTTTCGTATTAATTAGTCCCAATAGGGTTAAAATTGGGGTCCGGGGATGGTAAGCATTTGTTTCCTCGATAAGGTTGGCACAAGGGCCGAATATGGGCTGGATGCGCCTCGGATGATACAAGGTTCAGCGAATGGCTGTACGCCGTGATTGATGATCATCGATGCCCTTTCTTTGGGTTTGCCAAAGATGCGCATAAAGGGACGTGAGAGTCTTCGCAGCTACGTTTGACAACCTCTCAGGATGACAACCACCAGAGTATGCAACAGTGCGGGTTCTAATATGACTACATTAAGACTATTCGCAAGACAACATTTGAATACAGGAAGGTTTCCTCATTCATTCTGGCTGTATGTCAGGCCCTACCTAAGTCAGCGAAGTCTATTATCTCTAATATTCAAAATGCCCTCTAGGAAACATGTAGAAGATCTCATTTTTGAAGTGCAAAGACCAAAAAAAGAAAAACTGAAGCCATTATCGAGATATTTCCCGTTTTGGACCATTACCGACTCTTATTCTTGAATGTTAACTTGGTAAATTTGATAGCATCGTAATAAAATCTGTAGAAGAAATGTCTTTACAAAATTTTTGAAAGGAATCCCCACAGATTCAAAGAAACAAACCAATCTGTTACTCATTCATTCACTTGCTGGTGCTATTGTTGCTCATTAAACAACCCGCGTTGGAGGGGAATGAGCCTCGAGCTGGTAAGATTGAATACCCTAAACTTTTCTTCTTTATCTCCTAATCCACATAACACTGAAAATTGTGCGGCCAAGGTAGGTATTTATGGAACCCACTTCGAAGTTTCCTTGCTGGTGTTCACATGTAGAAATTGCAGTTCGTCATGACTGTACACGTACAGATCGATCGAGCATGAATTATAATCACCAGCAATATGGGTTAGCTTCCTCAATTGGCTCCCACTGTACTGAAGTAAAGAACTAGAAGGTGTTAGAGAAATCGCTTTGAGGTCATCTATAAATCCATCTTCTGGAACATGATCTGACCTTCTAGAAGTTTTCCTTTAAGCTTATCACACTCAAACATTCAAACTTAAATGCCAACTCTTCAATCGTATCGACAGCAATGTATCTCTCTGGATTTTTTCATATGATGGTAAGCAAAGTAACGCAAGAAGTATTTGTTCCCAGTGTTTGTCCTATTAGCATGTTTGAGCTGCATATTTAAATTTTGCTTTTTAGTAGCTCTTGTGTGTTTCTCTTGTATGGCGTAGTCGCAATTCGAAGTCTTATCTTTTGAGAGTAGTTCCGCCTTTTCTCGAGGGCATTCCATTCGCCTGAGTTGTGGATGGCATGCTGTCCTAGCAACTATTAAGATGTGAGTTCTATCGGCTGTTCTTGTCAACTTGTCAATCGAAGAATGAGAAGAATGAATAGAAATACCTCCTTGGGCCACTGAAGTATATCCATCTGAATTTGACAAGCGACTAAAAACTTTCGTGCATAATTGACGAAAATTTGTTCAACCTTTGGAGAACTACACATAGTAATGCTCACTATTGGCATAATTCAACCCAATTGCTCTTTTTCTTGGTCAATTGGCACTATTAGAGATCAGCAAAGGTCCTTGTTTACAGTCATCTATTCCAATTTTTCATCTGCAGTTTTGTGCAGCTCTTGCAGCTCTATCCACCCCACTCTCGCAGCACTGCGAAACCTGGAGATCTCTCCAATGGTTTCGCCGCATTGCTGCAGACTGTTCATAAGGAATTCTCCCAATCCAATTGCGTGACTGGGCTTCCTTCTGTGCTGATGTCTGACATGCCATATACTCCAACTGGCAGCGCGGGCCAGGCCGTGTCTGCATCAGCCAATCGGTCCATGTCTCTCTTTACGTTTAGAGAGTTCTTGCACCTCTCGTCGTATCAGGTCGGCAGATTCATCATCATCAGCCAATCACCTCACCGCATTTGCTTACTCATCCACTTTTCCCACCCAACAAAAACAGCCGTTCTGGAGGTTGGCCGTAGTTCCTCTTCCTCCATCACCATCTCCAACCCTTCGTCAAACACCAATTCGTCATCACAATGTCTGTCCCTGCCTTTTCTGATATCGCAAAGCCCGCCAACGACCTTCTGTCGCGCGACTTCTACCATCTGGCCAACGCCAACCTTGAGATCAAGACCAAGGCCCCCAACGGCGTGGCCTTCACTGTCAAGGGCAAGTCTTCGCAGAAGGACGGCTCCATTGCGGCCTCGTTGGAGGGCAAGTACGCCGACAAGGCCACTGGTCTGACTCTCACCCAGGGATGGAACACTGCCAATGTCTTGGACACCAAGATTGAGCTGGCCGATGCTTTCACCCCCGGCCTCAAGGGCGAGCTCTTCACCTCGTTCTTTCCTGACTCTGGTGCCAAGTCTGCTAAGCTGAACTTCCACTTCAGACAGCCTGCTTTCCATGGCCGTGCCTTCTTTGACCTCCTCCAGTCCAAGGGCCCTACCTTCACTGGTGATGCCACCTTTGGCCAGAGCGGTTTCCTCGTTGGCTCTGAGTTTGGTTACGATATTGCCAACGGCTCCGTGACCAAGTACTCCACTGCCATTGGTTACAGTGCCCCTACCTACACTGCTGCTATTACTGCCACTTCCAACCTCAGCGTTTTCTCTGGTTCCTACTTCCACAAGATCTCGCCTGACACTGAACTCGGTGCCAAGGCTACCTGGGACAGTAAGTCTGCCGCTGGCCAGGGTGTTGCCCTTGAGGTCGGCACCAAGCACGCTCTTGACAACTCTGCTTTTGTCAAGGCCAAGATCAACTCCCAGGCCATTGCCGCAGTCTCCTACTCCCAGGCCCTCCGCCCTGGCGTCCGTCTTGGCCTTGGTATCTCTTTCGACACCCAGAAGCTCAACCAGGCTGCCCACAAGCTCGGTGGCTCCTTGACCTTTGAGGCTTAAACTTGTAAACATTTTTAAGGTTGTTACAAATAAATGCGAAATAGGAAATAAGGATTTCAAACTTTAACTAATCGCTTTCTTTTAAGAGTCACGGGTTTCAAAGGAAGCTTAACTCTCTCTCTTGATGTCATCTAGACTACATACTAGGCTTTCTTGGTAATGATAATAATACTTAATAATAAGCTATCTTGTAGTTTCATATACAGTATATGATGGACAAAAATCAAAACAAATGCGTTAAAATAAGGTACAGCAGTCCTGCCCCGCCGCACCCCATAAAGATGAGGCCAGGCCCTGTCAAAGTAATAATGTGCTTGGGTGGCTTCGAGTAAGGATTGTGGTGGTGGTGAATGAATTCCTGGTCAGTTTTGAAGGACGAGGCCTCTCCAGGCTGTCGGGCATCTTCCTCTTGGAACCGTTTTTGTGCAAGCTTAATGTTCTGCTTTTTGCGGTGATCGTCGTACCCGCGTTGCTGGTGGTAATGCTTATCAAAGTCAAAGTGGGGCACGTCGTAGTTGCTTCCAGTGTGGTGTCTTGCGTGTAACGGATCTTGGTCGCTGCTCGCGTGCCTCTGACTCCTGTGTGTTGTATACCCCGTGTGTTTGGATTTGTAGTATGCATGCTGCCGCGACGACGACTTGTGGTAAAACGAGCTGGCTTGGTTCGTTGTCCCAGAGTACCTGGTGTGCCCGTAGTAATGGTCGTTGCTGCGCGCGTTCCGCTGCGTATTGTACACGCTATCGGCGCCACTGCCTGCCGCTGGCCCGCCGTCTCGCTCGGCCAGCTCTCCATCGAACGCCGCGCGCTTCGTCTTGTCCCCCAGCACCTCGTACGCCTCCTTGATCCGGCCGTACTTTTTCGCCGCCACCCTACGTTCGTCGGCAGGCAGGTTGCGGTTGCGATCTGGGTGCAGGCGTTTCGCCAGTTCGTAGTATGTTTTCTTGATTTCAGCGCCAGAAGCACGCCGCGAGAGTCCAAGCACATCGTAATGAGATCGCTTGTCAGATGATGATAACGCACTGGCCCATCGCTTGCCCAGAAGGTTTGGAGGCCTTCTTGGAAAGATGCAAGACCATACTGGTTGCGGCGATAATCGATAACTTGCTGTACGCGGGAGCAGTCGCAGGGTCGGTGAGAATGCACCGGTGGCCGGATAATGCACCAAAATCATTGCTTGTCTTTATACTTAGCTAGACACTGGGGACCTGTTCTTGCTCGTGTTGTCCCAGGTGTATCTCGAGCCGATTATGGGGTCTTTGTGTTTCTCGTTGGTGAACGTCCTCGATGTTGAACACAATAGGGCAAGAGTAGCAACGGTGACAGTAGCAGTAGGTAAGCGCAATCCTTAATCCATTTGAAAGCTCAAGTTGCTTGAGATTTTTACGGAGAAACCAATTCACATCAAAGAAAAAAGAAGAATTCAGCCTGTATTGCTAGTTGAACTATCTGTGCCTTTATTTATCGGCAAGGTATTTTGGCTGTGCGACTTTTTGGGTTTAGTTGCTTACTTAATTAATGACCAATTACCTATTATGCCGATTACGGATGAGACCCCTCTGGGGTCCAGGACGGACGTTTTCACCCAAGTATGTAATATTAATACTTGAATGTGCATGTGTACAAATCATGTTGCTTGGAGTGGAAAGAATTATTAACATCCAATTTCTCAAAATAATCGATATCTGTGCTACTTACTAGTGTGAGATAAGGTTCTGGTCTTGACTCTTGCATTCCACTTGCGCGAGTTGCAGCACTGGCTAACAAGCTATTTTTTAGCAACACTGAACATTGAGTGGATTGATCGCGCGCTTTACCATCCTCATATTTCTATCGAGTTAACAGCTATAACCAGCTATAACAAAAAAAGGAAAATTTGGCTTTTGAGTTGAGTTCAAGATCCTCATGGTCCTAGAATAAGCATGTCAGCCCTATGTCATAGGCTTCTGAATTTATAACTTGGCCGTTTTGAACTATGTATGACGCTCATGTGAGCTATATCGAACACCAGTCTGGGCTATGCGTATGTTTCGAATTACTTTCCAACTTTGTGGATAGTAGTGATTATGTTTGCCCGGTTAGTTATCTTTTTAATCAGTCACAGATTTCCTCTTTCGGTAAAACTATCAATCAATATACTTTTGCCCGGTGAAACTGATTTGAATGATCTTAACTAGCAATATCTGAGCGCCAATCGATTCATCGTTTCATAGTGGTGACAGGCAACTGTAAACCTATAGGCCGTAATGTGAGATAATAGCCAGTATTACTCTGCTCTACCAGTGACGTGGGTACTGGGATGCGCAGCGCTCGTTTCGCTTCTGTTTCGCTGGCTTCTAATTGCTCGCGGGAACCCTTCTTAAATCCAGCATACGACTGCACTTGCAAAATAACAAAACACTACTTTGCGAACACGTTTTGAAGATAACTGGGTTTAAATGAGTCAGTCCATAATAATCTTATCAACATGAAGCTATTTAGCCTGGAACGTATAAATAGCCATTGCCAGAATTAATGACTTAGGGCTGTCTGGGATCAGTTTGGAGAAACACAGAAGAAATGTACTATACTTTGCACCAAAGGGAAAACACGCTCATCGTAAAATAAACTCAAAGAATTCCAACATATAAATTAAAAATTAAAAAAGATTTGCTGGATGAAATATGAGTCTCACCATCAAGGACTTTTAAGAGACTCTTAGCTTGTTAAATTTACACCACTACAGGCATCGAATACTCTAAATGAGATGACTTAAATGGCACAATAAATCAAGAGAAGCAATAGCACGCTGAAGAAAACTGGTGAATCTCATCTCCGCGTGTTAATTACACAATATATGATGTTTTGTTTATTTATTTAGCGTTATGGGCGATTGTCCGGGAAATAATATATTGATTGGTTGAAGTATATAGCACCTTTTTCCTCTGTGTTGCAGGCATTTAGGTGAGCGTATTAGCGTAAGATTTTTGGAAACTAGAAAGTATAATGATTGTAAATAGATTCGGGGTGACAGCTGCGGTGAGTTGACCTATGTATAATGTATCCAGGTGCGGGTCTAGTTTCTTATGGAACTACGGGTGTCAACCAAAGAAAGACCAAATAATACTAACATCATTACTCGAACCTAGCTAGTCCCATCTGCTTTCAGATTTTCTAATCCATCCACAAGCACCTTCAAAACCTGATCATACAAATGTTCATCCAGTTCAGCCCTTGGATGCCCAGTTGGGAATATTGCCTTTCTTAGTTCCCGTAAAATAGGTTTCAAGCACACATAATATTTGGTAACATTCAGCTCCAGAAACTCCTCAAACGCGTGTTCGCTCCAGATTACTTTGGATTTACACCCATTCAATGAATACCTATCCATGTCCTTCCAAGTGTCCATGTCCTTCCAAGTGTCCATATGATCTTGGCTTTTGAATTCTGGGTCGTTCAAAGTTGTGAAATCCGTATGGAAAAGCATATCAGGACTGGAGTAAGCCGCGCAAATCCAAACAAGTACCCAGAAAAAGCACTCGATATCATCTTTAAAAGTATGCGTTTCTCCAATGAGCATTCCCAAAGACATGAACGTTTTATCTGTTTCTCTATCGACGGGTTGACGTAAAGATATAAGCTCTTCATCAATGGACATGTCGAGATTAATTAAGAACGAAAACTGTGAAGGATTTCGTTCAGACTCATTTACCCTTAGGCTGTCAGGCGCGATGTCTCGGTGCAAAATACCTTTATGATGCAACTCCCGATGGCCTGTGATGCAGCCTATGAGCACGGTAATCAGTACCTCCGGCGAACTTGCTGCGTAAATTGGTTTTCCATAGTCGCCATAAATCACGCGGCGATGTATTCGGTCTTCTGGTTTGCCGACCCCTAGCTTAGAGGCCCAGCAGTTCTCTTCCCTATGGCAAATCTCATAGTACCTGGCTGGAATCGAATATTTGTTGGCAGATGCCCGCTTTTCCACAGAGCGTTTCACATCGCGGAACCGGCCTTTAGTGACATCTAAACCCTTACGCACCACCGTCTCAACTGTATCGTGAGAACCATTCACAGTTACAGTCTCATGATGGTAGTAACGCGCCACGTTTTTCACCTTATGCTGTGTCGCCTTTTGCAGAACCAGACCCTCATGCTGACTTCCGGTAAGCTGCCATGAGTCTTTTATAATTAATGGAATTCTATTATCGCCATCCTGATAATAAGCCTTCCACAGTGTACT
>JAJMAG010000194.1:0-44026 GCA_030564905.1 Geotrichum fermentans
GTCGGCCGAGAGTCCTCACCCTTCTAGCGTGTGCTAGCAGGCACTGGCGTAAACAAAACCTCCGTAGAGGGAAAATAAACCCGCCAATGGTATCGACCCACTTATGGTGGCAAGGAATGGGGGTAATTTGGTTATGGCCGGAATCGAACCCAAGACACCACTGAGTCAATCCAAACCCGCGCCGAACCGTAGCCACTGCCCCAAATGCCCCATTCCTTTTAATCATCAATAAACGCTAATTAAAGCATTGAGAAATACGAACTAACTCGTATAATAACACAGACCGTATTTCTTACAATTCAAAGTTTGACACTATGGCCGAGTGGTTAAGGCGACAGACTTGAATTATAATAGGTCATCTGTTGGGTTCTCCCGCGTCGGTTCAAATCCGGCTGGTGTCGTGTTTTTGCTACATTTTTTTATTTTTCCAAAAACTTGTGAAATTGTTACTATTTGAGCCTTTTTTTAATCGTTGATTTTCACAGTGGATAAAAAGAAGTAGACAAATCAAAATAAGCTCATTTTTGTAGAATGAACGTGTTCATGTAACTGGTACGGGAGCACATGGGCTAAGTTATAACCTTCCAGTAATAGAAATTTATTATTATTATTTGTTATATGTCAACTGCGGTTTACGTACTCTATAGACGTTAGCAGCCAGCCAGGATACCCGGGGGACCCGAGTCCATTAGCGGTGGTGCTGATTGTATAAATGGCCTAGACTGTCTAGACAATTATTATTTACAACCCTACGGCTTAGCTATAACAGCTGGTAAAAAGAGGCCCATCGAAAACTGCGAGGCACTCGTCCGCCAATAGTTTTATCAGTCTTTCTTTGAGAGGAGGCTGGCGGCTCGGCTTGCGCGGGAAAGAGCGTGGATTCACTACGTCACTAAAATGCTACCGATATCAGTGTAAGAATCTTTATCTTGTTATATTCTAACTATACCCAGTGCACCTCGAGTGGCAAATGTCGTCTAAACAAACCAAACCATCAGCGCCATAACGAACTTCAACCTAGTAGGGATCTTAGCTGGCTGCTAAAACGTCTGGTTGAATATTAAAATCCAACTGTAATAATATTAATAATAAGCTTCATTTCAGCTACATATTTAGTCCTTGATCGATTACCGCCTTCCAATAGTTACCCATTGATCCGCCTTTGTTTTGCGCATTTGTGCTCATGAGCATCTTGCTCGCACCTGGGTCATTCTACTAGCTAGCCCTAACATGCCTAGAGCTCTTCCACCTTTTCGAGTACTTGACTCAGTTGTAGCCGGCGCACTTATCAATTGGGCCACTTTTCTTTTCTCTACATCGAAACAGCTTCAATGTTCATGATAAAAAGCTGATCGTCGGGGTTTCATCTTTTTGTTTAAAAAAACTGGGAAATGACTGCAATAAGCCGAATATCATTGATGCCTTCAAAAGCTTATTACTTCTAGGTAAATGAGAAGCCGGGTATAAAAATAACCATGTTTCGTCCATCAAAATATATAAACCTCAGAGTACAATTTCCTTTTTGAGTCGACGTGGATGATTGCATATAGCTGCTGTTAATTGGCGACCTCCAAACGGGCCTTTTTGAACAATGACGTCCAGAGCCGTGAAATGGCCAAGCGCATGAAAAAGCTTTAAATTTTGACTTCGGCGAATCAGGTGCTGAACGCCAGTATTCTTTTACGTCCTTTTTGGCACTAGAAATGCGCGCGTGAATTCATGATATCTGTGATTGATACTCGCAGAAACGTGGTCCGTGTTTATGATGATGCATGTGGTACATGTATACAAGTATATGGGCAAGTTCCGTATACACACCCTGAATGCGTTTTACGTGGGTTATGCCAGATCCAAGGATTGAGCCCTACTACGGCACTCAATTTTGGTCCGGGCTTGGATATCAACGAGAGGCCTGCCAGAAGTTGAGAATATAGACAAGTACAAAGCACATGAGACAAAATTCAAGGAACAAAGCGCAGACGCTCCGTTCGAAGACAATCGTGAGTTGGTGTAAATTCTTTGCAGTTTGTGGAGATATGTTGGTACGTAAATTAAAGCACGCTAGCGCAGTTTTCAGCCAACGTTGCAATATCACGTGATTTGTTTGCATTCTGCGGCCAGGAAGTAGTTAGTCATGATAATTGTTTACTGACATAAGCGTCCCGGTGTGCACGTTTTGGATGGCCGGTGCTGTGAACGAGACTATCGGCGCTGCTGCTAGCCTGAGATTCGAAGGCCTTGGGGCTGTCGAGCTTCTGCGCCGTGGCCATGGCTCGAAGCAAAACACGTTGGGGAGAGCCCCTCGGCTGGCGATGCCAATCGCTGTGGGTAGTGCGCGATGGGCCAAAGGAAATATTGAAGGCGGCGTGGGTCTCGCTGTGGAACCATTTTTCCATTTATTATTTTTTTTATTTTTTATTTTGCTTCTTGTGCCACCTGATTTTTTTTTTTTTTTTTTTTTTTTTTTTTTTTTCCTCTGGTGAAACCAGCATTTCCGAGGTCTTTTGATTTTTAATCCTTCTTGCTGCTGTTCCTCCAATACTTCGCTGCTTCAGCATTTCTTGCTTCTTCTCATTTCACTCTCCTGTTCATTCAAGGCCACGACCTTGTATCGCCTGCTATCGCCTTTCGTTGGCTATCCCTGCAACTTTAGACACTATTATACCGCCCTCATTCGCCCATCCTTTACCATTTCTATCTCTCGTCATCTCGAATGGTCTCGATCAACCTTTGATACCGTCTACCGCCAAGTCGTACTATCGTCGTTACTCGTCCTTGCGCTTGCTCTAAATATCTGATTTTATCGTTGCGTTCTGCTATCTTGCCTCCCGTTCAGCTTTGCAAAAAAAATTTCTACTACTAAATTTAATTCGCCCATAAACCTAATCAAAAATGTCGTCGCCTGCTCCTCAAAAAAAGAAAGAAATCATCATTGTTGGTGAGTATTTCCCCTTATTCTCCCTATTTTTTACTGGCTGGCCGAGGAAAAAAACAATAATCGCTAGTGATCCTAATCATTCCTCCCGTTGGTGTCTTTGGTGACAACGTAAATCGGCTTTGGTGATCGTTACACGTACTAATCTAGACAATAGGTGCTGGGATCGTGGGAGTCTGTACCGCTTATTACATCACAAAACACCCCAAATTTTCTCCAGAGACTCATCATATCACCATTCTTGAAGCTCGGCGGCCTGCTGGTGGTGCCTCAGGTAAGGCAGGCGGCCTCCTTGCCATGTGGGCATTTCCGCAGCAAATTGTACCCCTTTCATTTCAGTTGCACCAAGAATTGGCCGAGGAATACAATGGGGCCGCCGAATGGGGCTATCGAGGACTGAAGACTTTATGCGTCGAGGGAAACATTTCTGCTTCTAATCTGAGAAATATAGCCAGACAGCAAAGAAGACAAAAAAGCCTGAAGTTGATCTCCCCGAGGATCTGGACTGGATCAACACCGATATCATTGACGGCTGGGCTCATCTTGGCGGAGCTGATTCCACCGCTCAAGTGCAGCCCTACAAGTTCACTCTATTCATACTTAAAAAGGTTCTGGAAACAGGTGCCGTGGATTTAATCACCGCTAAAGTTACAGAGATCATTTCTAATGAGGCGGGCCAGGCTACAGGAGTCAAATATACGACTTTCATTGACAAGCGCAATCACAACCATCCCCAACACAATTATCGTCTGCCAGGAAGGACCAGCACGCCAGCCCAGCCCTCTACCAACAAAATCTCTCTTCACCACCCCGACAATCCTACTTTCAACACCGCCGTTTCCCAAAAGAACTCACACCCTTCATTACA
The DNA here is from genome assembly GCA_030564905.1 of Geotrichum fermentans. Classification (NCBI taxonomy): domain Eukaryota; kingdom Fungi; phylum Ascomycota; class Dipodascomycetes; order Dipodascales; family Dipodascaceae; genus Geotrichum; species Geotrichum fermentans. The sequence continues at coordinate 3,804 of JAJMAG010000194.1, forward strand.
TACCTCCGGCATCCCTAGAGTCGATCTCTCCCCTTTATCTAGCAGCGAGTCATCGGATGACGGCAGCAGCGATAATGTCACTTCTTTTAGAAACATTCACAACAGCGAATTTGCCGCTGCAACCCCTTCTTCTACAAAATCGGCACCTAGTATATCGGAATCTAGCGAGAACTCTTCCAACCACTCCACTGACGACGAGTCGCTCTTGGATGACAGTAACCTGTCGTCCGAGGACTCAAATTCTGCTATAGAAATTGACATCAACGAATCCGAGGAGGTTCCGGAAAACACCCTCTCAGAGGCCCTCCCTCTCCCAGATGGTAAGCAACTGGATAATGGCCATGTTTCAGTTCTTGAAGGCGACCAAATCGTTCTTACCCTTGGCCCCTGGACTTCTAAAATTCTCCCCTCGTGTCCCATTTCAGGCTTGCGAGCGCACTCCATCACCATCCAACCTTCCAAGTCTGTCTCGCCCTTTGCTTTGTTTACTGAGATGCGCACCAGCCGAACCTCCTACGCTTCGCCCGAGATCTACCCGCGAAGAGATGAAGTCTATGTTTGTGGAGAAGGTGACACATTTGCACCTGTTCCTGAAAGCACCGATGACGTTGAAGTCCTGCGCGACCGCTGCGACGAACTGTTCAAGCATGTGAGTGACATCTCTCCTCAACTCAAAAACGGCCGCATCTTGAAGCGCCAGGCTTGTTACCTCCCCGTCGTCGACGTGCCCTCGCACTCGGGCCCGTTCATTGGAAGCACCAACGTCGACCATCTGTACCTAGCCAGCGGCCACTCCTGCTGGGGAATTAACAATGCACCCGCAACCGGGTTACTCATGGCCGAGATCCTTTTGGATGGAGAGGCAGGAAGTGCGTCCGTGGATGGCTTGGAGCCCGAATTCTATTTCGACGCCGCGAGTACAGACCTGGCAAGTGACTTTGCAAAGACAGAAGCTTGAGCCTGTTAGCATTTATGAGCTTTGTCCCTTCCTCTCTTTCTCTCTCGTCCTCACCCTCTTTTTCTTTCTTTGTGTGTTTCTTCCTTTTTGTGTCAATTAGTGATATCCTTGTTTGATTTGATGATGCAGTTAATAACATCCGTTATGTCTCTTAGGTGCTAGGTAATATCCAAAAAAAAAAACATTATAGTTGCGACATAGGGAAGGCAGCCTGTCTTGCCCATGGGCTTTTATTTTTGTGACCCAAGGTCCATTGATTTATCTAAATTTTTATTTTTTTAATCAATGATTCTTTCTTTCTTTTCAATTCAAAAATATAAATATAAATACCAAATATAACCTATACAAAATATTTCTTCTCTCTTGTGCCAAAAAATATACACATGGATATATATAAAAAAAGATCAAACAAACAGAGCGCCCACAATTAACAACCTAAACGACTGGCTTGGTGTGTAAATCGTGGCTCTTCTAGGCATTGAATGAAAGACCGCGTCTCATCATTTTGCGCTCTTCATTCCGCTGTAGCATTGAAGACGCAGTTCCAGGGACATGATCAAAGTCACTCGATCGCCGTTCAAAGGAGCTAGCAGAAGATGCCACCATAGGAGAAGGCGCCAGAGACGAGGCTTGACCTCCTCCTGCTGCTCCGGATACCGAGGAATGTCGGGGACCTCCTCCAGCGGCGTTAGCAGCTGCCATTGCGGCTGCGGCTGCCGCATTGTGTGTCTTGCTGGCCAGGACTGCCTCCGCATTGGCAACGTATTCCCTGGCACGCGCGAAAGCCGCGATCCAGTCACCACTTCCGCTAGGGTCTTCAACCGTATGGATCTTGTTGTGAGTTTCCACACTGAAGACACCGACGCCCGCTTTACGGTTGTAAGGGAATTCTCGAATGTTTACTTGCGAAGAGCTGATGGCGATATCGTGCTGCACATGCTTACGTTCGCTACTTTCCGCGACAATCAGGAGCCGACCAGATGTGGTCACGATAAGCAGCCGTTTCTTCTTGCGAGATCCGAGGAAGAGCTTAGAAAACTTGCCAGGTTCTTTTTCATTCACGGGTTCGGGCTGACTGCCACTGCTCGAAGTTGCCATTAAAACAGTTCCGATCCGGATAATACGCTCTTGTTTGGAAATGAGGTTTGAGAATTCCTGGTCCACGCTCGACGGCATTGGAAGTTCCATGGGGATTACGAGTGCCTCTGCAAATCCTCCCTGTTGGTTGGATTTCGACTCAAGTGCCTTGGGAGGATACGTTGGGGGCTTGGGCTGCTGTGACGGTTTGACCTGAGGCACTGGCCGGTTTGTGGCCATATTTGAAGAAGGCTGAGATCCTTCATTAGTTGAAAGCGCAGGTTGAGTCCGAGAACGGATGTTAATCTGAGGCCTAGGGGGCAGCGTTACTTGAACTCTGGGAGTCTGTCCCCGTTGTGTAAGTGGTTCTTGGGTGGGAGTGTAATACGGCGAAATTGCAGATGGTGGCTTCGCCAGAGCAGCAGCAGCTGCTGTGGAGGCACTAGCACGCACGTTTGGTTTCTTAACGGCGGTAGATGAAGCACTGTTATTGCCATTACTGTAAGGATTCTTGTCTGATGAAGCAGTGCTGGTTAGTAAATTACTTGCACTGGCCGACCGCGGGTTAGCTGGATTCTTTCGGCCATTCAAGTTGGTTGAACTACTGCCTGCGCTTCGTGGGAATGCAGGCTTCACCAGTACCGGGTTGCTTGCTGATCGGACACCACCAATGGAGCTACGATACGGCTGCAGCCGTGGGTGCCTCTTTTTCCAAAGAGCCTTGCGGTCCCAATCAATTCCGTCAAAAAATGCATGATTTTTAATCGCAGGGATTGTCCAGCGAGCTGCTGGATCCAACATCAGAATGTGTTTGAGAAGATCACGCACACTCGGTGGAAATCCTGGAGGATAAGAATACTGCAGCTTGACAATCTTCTGAAAAGTCTGGTATTCGTTGCCAGCCTTGAAAGGTGGGCGACCAGCAATTAGCTGATAGAGAATGCAGCCAAATGCCCATACGTCACAGGGTTTACCTTGTGCCTTCTCAGCAAGCAGTTCAGGAGCCACATATTCCGCAGTGCCTACGAACGAGCTGGCTCGAATGTCCTTGGGGTATGTAGCGAGCTTGTTGCCATTAGCATCAACGTCGTTTGCAAGAAGCTTGGCGGTACCAAAGTCTGTAATCTTGACACGCATCTTGTCGTCTAACAAAATGTTTTCAGGCTTTAAGTCACGGTGTACGACGCCTTTTGAATGCATATATTCGACAGCGTCAAGAATCTGAGCTCCGTAGTACTGGGTGCAGTCCTCGTCCAGCGAGCCCATTTTTTTGATCAATGACAATAGCTCTCCATTGGCTGCAAAGTCTAGCACAAAGTAGAGCGAGGCTTCGTCCTGGAAAGTGTAGTAGAGTTTGATTATTCCTGGATGATCGCCGAGCCTGTTCAGTGTATTCTTTTCAATATCAACGTATTTCACCTTTTTCTCCTTAATGATGTGCCGTTTGTCTAGAATCTTGATGGCGTAAGTCCGTAGGGTCTGCTTGTCAGTCGCGCCAACAACTGTAGAATATGAACCAATGCCTAGGTTATCGCCAAAGTCGAAGTCTTGAACGCCCTTCTTGATAACGCGGGTGCTAACCTTACCATTCGCGTCAGTCTCGGTCTTGATAAGGGAAGCAGCACCTCGCTCTTTCCAGTCCTCTGTTGATGTAGGTGGTCTGTAAGATGGTTGAGCGGTAGTGATAACCATGGCTGACAAGTTTTCTCTTACAGCAGGCACCTTTGAAGTGTCTTGCTGTATTGCCGAGAGTCCAGGTGTTCCTCGTTCGTTCCAGTCCTCTGTGGAAGTGGTTGGTCTGTAAGACGGTTGAGCAGTAGTGGTTGCCATAGCTGACGACTTTTCTTTTACAACAGGCTGCTTTGGAGTTTCTTGCGGTAGCACCGGAGGGTCAGGTGTTAACTCTGGCTGAAGGTTGTCTAGCTGAAGAGTGTCTAGTTGAAGAGTATCTAGCTGAAGAGTGTCTAGCTGCAAAGTATCTGGCTGAGAAGTGTCTGGCTGAAAAGTGTCTGGTTGACGAGTGTCTTGTTGTGTTTGCTCTGGCGTATTCGAAACTGGCTCCACTTGGGTCTTGTGGAATGCTGTTGTTGCTTCTACGTGTTGAGAGGGAGGCTCCGGGTGGGGTTGCTTCACTTTATGCTGGGAATTATGCTTGGAGTGAAATATAGAGGTTGGACGCCAAGAGTGCTTAGATGAAGAGCTGGGTGAGTTTGGGTTGAGGCTAGGCTCTGTGGGTGACGAGACGGTGCTGGACAGGTTGCTGTGTGTACTGGAGCTGGCGCTATTACTGGGAGATTTGCGATGGAAGAAACTCAAGTGATGCCTGCGTTTCGTCGGCGAGGTGGGAGAGTAGGGCACCTTTGGTTCCTTTTCTGGTAACGATTGATGGGAAATTGTGTTGCTTGTGTCTGCTGGCTGGAGCTGTGTGGTTTGGTGGAGAAAGGGTTCTTGCAGACCGGTAGTGGAAGTGACTTGCTGTTGCTGTTGTTGTTGTTGTTGAAGGTTTGGGTGTCCAAGTGGAGGAGTCGTCCTGCCACTCGACATTTTGGGCATGGCGTTTTGGGTTTCCATCATTTTTTTAGGGTCTAGTGTTGGGTACATTTCCTGGCTTTGTTGCGTAAACTGTGAAGCCGACGTCTCCGCCACCTGGCGCTCTGGGGCCATGCTCTCGTAGGGATGGACCATGTTGCTGTTGTTTGCGGAAGGGAAGGTAGAAGGGAGGAAAGAGTTCGAAAGAGGAATATTTTTTTTGTTAAGATTGCAAAGGGCAAGACTCCGTGCTTCCTGTTCTCCGTCGACTGGCATAAGTACAAGTACACAAAGCTCAATGTGGAAAAATTGTGCGGCAAAACACTGCCAGCCAATGAAGCAATGAGTGGGTCGACGCAGGAATGCTCAAGCTAGCTAGCTAGCTAATAAACAATGATGCTCCAGCTGGTGTTTAAACCAAGGGCTGGCTGGCGGTTGTAATATTTGAAACCGGCAACTCGAGAGGACTCAGGCGTTGAGGTATAAAGTATAAAGTGTGTATAGCGGGCTTGGGCTTCTCAACTTTATATCTTGGAACTCTTGGGAGTGCCAAACCTACGTCATCACCAGCAGGCTATGTATTATTAGTATGGGGAGATTGATCGGTAACTTGGCCGTAGGATGAACGCAATCAACTGAAATGCGCCCAAGAGCGGAAACGGGCAACATTATACGGATTGTTAACTAGTTATCACGTAGACTAGTATGTAAAAGCAGGAGCGAAACAAAGACCCACTGAGCACCTCAGCAGCTCTTGAGAACAATGATATCAATTGATGGTGGCATATATAATGAGTGATGATGTGCTCTCTGCGTACTGGTGTAGGCATGCATGAAGATACCAAGACCTATCTCAACAGAACCCTTCGTTACAGTCTGTAACGGAACTTCATCACAAGTAGACGGTCAGGTGTGGAGAGAATGGGAGAGAACGAACGTACAATAGAAAAAGAGCTCCTTCTGGCGAGCTAGTTCTTGCATTTCCAAAAGTGCAACCCCACCAGAGTGTTAAATATAATTTGAAAGAGCTGTTTTTGTTGTGCAAAGATATATACGACTTGTGCAGAAGGAAAATATGAATTTGGCGATATCAACATATGAAAACTGATAGTACAATTCCACCGTCTAATTACTTTTCCACCCACTATTAGCACCTTTTTGGTATCTCAGACTCAAACCTGGGATCATGTATTGTTGACTTTTTCTGGGCAATGCCGACCCACACAGACAAATAGATCAGTTCAGTAAAATTCTTTGTCATTAAACTATCAACAAGCAAAATTATGATACAGAAGATGAGATATTGTAGAGAAAAAAAAAACGCAACGAGCAAAAATGCAAACGGGAAGCGGTCAGTTAATCGTGATAAATAAGCATAGTATAACAGGCAAATCAAGCAATAGAAAAACGTAACAAAACAAAAACACAAAAATGATGAATGCCCCAGATTAAGAGGAATTAAGAAAAAAATAGACGTAAAGCAAAAGCAAAAGGAGCAAGTCAACTACTTAAGTTTAGGTTCACCAAGAAGTTCCAAAATCACATCTATCCTAGAGTCAGTATTTGTACACCCACAGGATCTTCCATGAAAGGAAAAAAAAGTTTGCTTACCTTTCAGTTGTTGAAATACAACGGGTTTCGACAGATAACGTGTAAAACCTGATTCCTTGCATTTTTCGACCATGTCGGACATGACGTACGCGCTGAGAGCTACTATCGGGATCGGTTTATAAGCGTGCTCTAATTCCCAAGCACGTATTTCTTTGCAAGTCTCGAACCCATCTTTCCGTGGCATATTCAAATCGCACTAAAACGTTAGTCCACTATTCCAATAAATCATACTTCTGCCCATCATTCAACTTACCAAAATCAAGTCATAGTAATGTGGTCCCCGTTCAAACACTTTGGTCACACAGTCTTCGCCATCTTCCGCAACATCGCATTGTAATCCTGACTTTACAAAAAACTTTTCCATTACCTTCTGGTTGATCAGATTATCCTCAACTAGCAAAACTCGGTGCAGATTGTCCTTCGCAAACGAACCAATGGATTTGAAAATGTTTTTCTGATTTTCAAGCACCCTTTGTGCTATTTGCATCTTCATATCTTGGCTCTCTTCGCGTTCCTTTGAAGGGTCAAAGACAAGACCATAACGGCTGGGTTTCAAAGGCTTATAGAGAATAGTCATCTTTGCCCAAAAGCGATAATCTTTATCGATACCTTGCAGAATCTTGGGTCGCTGAAGAGGCGTCGACAACATTACAATCTCAGTCGACAGTTCGCGTGCCTTATTCAAAGCAATCACTTTGTTGGCCACACCAACTGCTTCTCCAACATCTATCACGTTAATTATAACATGTGTCCATGTATGACCAGGAAGATATAAACCACTGTCATCCTTAGCAACAGTGCATTTGCATTTGGTGGGGTCAGCGACAGTTTTGCAGATATGGTGAACAATACTCTCGGCAGCGTATTTGTAGCAACAAATGATCAGAATATCAAGCTCTTTATTATTGTCGACAGAGTTAACTTCGCCCGCTGAGACATTAGCAGCCTTGCTTTTCTCTTCGGATGACGGTGCATCCTCGTCACTGGGAAGCTGAACTTTGCATGTAAACACAAAAGTACTTCCCTTGTCCTTTTCACCTTTGCATGTTAGTGTGCCACCATGGAGTTGCACTAACTGGCGGGATATAACCAAACCTAGGCCAGTGCCAGCAGAATGTGCAGCATTTGTTTCGTGCGAATTATATTTCAGTTGTGAAAACGGTTTAAACATTCGATGCTCGTCTTCAGCGGTAAATCCACGCCCAGTGTCAATAACCTCAAATTTCAACATGACTTGATTTTCAGTCCCCGCAGCATCTGGTGCTTTCACCACGCTGCATCGTGTAAAGGCCTCACCACGATCCGTGAATTTGATGGCGTTTCCAAGAACATTCAGCAAAACTTGACGGAGCCGGATTCGATCTCCCTTGACCCAAACTGGTACGTCACTCTCTACAATGTAATTGAGTTCAAGAGACTTTGAAATTGCCATAGAACTCAAAAATTCGTTCGCCTCCTCCACGAGTCTTCGCACATGGAACCAACTGTTTGTTAAAGCCATTTTGCCTGATTCTACCTTTGACAGATCCAGAATATCGTTAATCACAGTCAAGAGGGCGTCTGAGCTACTTGAAATGGTGTGACAGTAGTCTAACTGCTCTTCAGACAACTTAGTATCCAATAGAAAGCTGACCATCCCCGAAATGCCAATCAATGGCGTGCGGATTTCATGCGACATGTTGGATAAGAATCGCGTCTTAGATTCAATGGTTCGTTGAGCAGCTTCCTTAGCCTCTTGTAGTTTCTGTTGGATCATTTTTTGGTCATTGATATTAGTACAAGTACCACACAATAATGTAGTTTCATTTTCCTCTCCATCAATGGCTAAGCTATTGTAAGAGATCAGGTGCCAATTGTACTCATTATTTGCTGCCAGCAGTCGCACTTCCACACTTGGGTGCGGAGAATCAACCAGGCCAGGCGTAAACACTGATAGACACAACTTGCGATCATCAGGGTGGATCCTATTGATAAACTCGTAAACATATGTCTCTTCATTTGTACACCCAGAGTAGTTGAACCAGGTTTTGTTTGCATATATCACCCCCTTCTGTGGATGTACCGTAAAGACAATAATGGGTGTTGCATCTGCCAAGATCTTGTACTTGTGGTCACTAGCAGCTTCTCGTACTCGACGAACCCTCTCGAGTTCTGCCTTGCGCTGTTGGTGAATATCCATTATTGAGCATAACCAGTGGATAATAACCCCTTTATCATCACGAAGTGGTACCGCCCTCATCGACACTGCGCGGTAACGACCGTCGAAACGGCGCATACGAACTGTACGTTGTAAGGGCTCACCTTTCCGTAATGCTTCGGTCCAGGAGGAAATGAAAACGTTGCGCTCGTCAGGGTGAATAGAGCGGTGAGGATTAGAGAAAAACTCTTCAGCAGTGAGACCACGATAAGCTAGTGTGCGATTACTGACCCATGTAACGTCACCAGAAATTGGCTCGAGTGTAAAAACTTGAATAGGAATTGCGTCAATAATAGTTCGTAAAAGTCGGTTTGATGGAACCGCATGTTCAATGCCATTGGCCGTCCGTCGCCAGTGGTAATAGTTGCTTGCAGATGACACTTCTGCATGCGGTAACGAAGAAGAGCTAGAAACAAAATCTTTCTCAGGCATGAATGAAGCCCCTTTGGATTGAAGTACGCTTTTGGTATGGGTGTAGGCATGACGAGCTCGACGAAAGGAAAATTTTCTAGTTTTATTTTTTGGTTCTGGAGACATTTGGCGCTGTTCAGGCGGCACTCCAGTAGGGGTAGTAGAAGTAGAGAGGGTGTAAGGTCTTAAGCTAGTACTGCCAAATCGACGGTGACGAGATGATTTTGTTAGGGCATCAAGCTGTGCAGTGAGGCCCGAATGAATGGACGCCTTCAAGTATGCTGTGGCAATATGCGGTGTCAAGTCTTTCAAAAGACTTCTGAGATCGGCTGGATAGGGAATAAGAGAAGACATAATAGAGAGAATCGCAATTGGAGCAGCATTTTCACGAGAAGTTGCTTTTTTCTCCTCATCAAAAGGATGCGACTGGGGAATAGTAAGTGGGATGTGAATAATGGATGCCATATTTTCGCATCCAATAGCATGTACCGGCTTGGTGTAAGAATCAGAGAGCTTTTTTGAGAATGGTGAAGAACTTTCATCGATGACAGAGTCGGGTTCGTCTGAAAACGCAGCTTCCATCTCTTCAACTTGACGGGTTGGAGATATTGACGGATTGGACGTGAGATTAGAGAAGTAGCCGCCATTGAAATCGCGCACAGCTGGAGATGGGGCAGGAGACGCTGCCCATGGTGAATTAATAGCTTGCTCAGAATCTATAAATTCACAGTCGTCACGCTGAGGGCTGCAAGAATCTCGCGAGCATGAATATCGACGTTGAAGTAATACAGTTTTGTTGCGTTCTAGTACGTAAACTACACCTTGTGCATCGATAAGAGGATGGCGTTCATAATCGAGGGAACTGGATTTGTTGAACACTTTCATATGCCGACCAAGAGTGCGGGGAGAGTGAAGCGAGGTAGGACGAGAGCGAACTTCATGAATTGAGCTGTCTGCGTCTAATGGTGGCTTATGAAAACCTTGTGTGGAATTGTGCGCGTCAGATAAAGTTTCTGAAGGAGGGCGTGTTTTCCTCTCTTTGGACGATAGCATTCGTTTGATTTTAGGGCGAGAGAGCTTCCTTGTCAGAGAAAATTTCTGCTTGCGAGAGAGGCCACTATCGGGTGATCCTTGAGTTTTAGGAAATGTGCCAGGTTCTGCTGTGGTACCAGATAATGACTTCGATTTGGAGAGGTCAGATTGTGCTGGTGAAGTAGAATGCGAAGGCGGCTGATATCCATCATCGTCAACCCAGAACCCATCATCTTCTTCCCAAGAATGAGCGGCGAACTGAGCGGTATTGTGAGTATGGGGCGTTTGTAAACTAGCTGAGGCTGTTAAAATGGAGTAGGGCGAGTTGGAGAAAGTTGGCTCACGGGAGAGTGGGGAATAGTTTGAGTCACATGATGGTTCACGAGACTTGGATGCTGATGCTGGTAAGGGAAAGTATTTGTTCCACGTCGCTTTCAATGTCCAGGGAACTGAGATAATGTCGGTAGGATCATTGGGAATCGAGATGGAAACGCGGGTCGCGAGGAAGTTTTTATCTAGGACGTCAACTAAAGAGCTGAAAAAAGGTTCAAAGCCAATTTCGAGGTTCAGAGCCAAGATCAAGTCGGTCAAATCGGGAAGCGAATGATCTTCTGGTTTTAAAAAGGGTGGCTGGTTCTGCAGGTGGTGTTGAGAAAAGGGAAGGGAATGAGGATGGCTATTAAACGTTGTTACAGACCTTGGAGGGAGCTTGAGTGGCCTAGTTTGGCGAAGGTTGGATTTTTTTGGAGGCAACTGGTCGAGGTCTGGTGTAGGCTGAGCGTGATTGATTATTACTGTGTCATGCAGTGAAGGATGCAATGGCATATCTTCGGCTTCTTTGCCTAGTTGCGGAGTAGGACCCATGCTTCGCGAGGGTGCCGTGGTTGTGGTTGTCGAAGGGCGACTGTCGTCCCCAGAGGAGGTGGGATTGCATGACGTCATGGCAGTTCCCTTCAAGGATGTGTACATGGGTTGTGGTTGAGCTACAGCGCTCGCGCAACAAGAGGTGGTAGTAGCGTTGGTGACCACATTGCGAGGGAGTTGCGCATTCGCTGGCGGAGGCGACACTGCTGGCGGTGTCAGTGATTGCGACTCTGCTGATGGCCCGGCGCTTTGTTGGAATGCGCCAGTGCCACCCGCTGATGCTCTGTCTGTTGCGCCAGTAGATATTTCGAGCGGTTCTCTGTTAGATACATCGGTGATTGGTATAGATGGCTCCACAACTACTGGCGCGCCGGCAAGCTGTATGTCAGATTGTTGCTCTGTGATCTCGTCGGCACTCTGCGAGGCCGCAACGAACTCATTCATTATAACACTATCCAGTACCAGTGCGTTTGAAACAATGAGTGCGGCGTTAGAAGAATGGACAGGGATTGCTAGAGATGTAGTGAGAGGCGAAGAGGGAGGATACTCCAATATCGAGTCGTGATGAGCCTCTGGGAATGGAGAAGATAGCCTACTAGCATTATTCGGTTCGCCGCTTTGAGAGCTGTCCTCTATTGCCCTGCGAAGTTAGACGAGCGCCGCACTATTTTGAAAGAAGACTTACATGGTGGTTTTATGCTAAACAAACCTGTGCAAGGCAAGGAAGCGAATAGCAGTGAAAAGTAGGGGATATACCAGTATCGATGGCAGTATGTGATGTCAAAACTGAGAGTGAGTGATAATGGAGAAGGAAGGGAGAAAGAAATAAACGAAAAAAAAAAAAAATCCAAAGGCAATAGTAGAGCACACACTAGGAAAGCATATGGGGTTGGGTTGAGTGATAGTAATTTGCATATCGTGCACTTGAAAGCAAATCCCAAACTCTCCCGCCGCTCCCTGGACAAGGCCCTGGGAACAATATGAAACGGCATGCCTATCGTTTACTGCCTGTAAGGCCTGCCAGTATCACACTCTCTGCTGGGCTCTTCGCTGTTGCCGTTGAACTCCGCGTCTCTCCTGAACGTTTGAAGGTTTCAAAGCCTGAAACTGTCTTTCTGGTATCATGGTACCACTGTTGATGACGTCATGCCTCACAACGGCGAGAAAAGGGAAAAAACGTTCAAAAAAGAAATATCCCAGATCTCGCTAGACCGCGGTCTTTAATTCTCATGGGCTCGAAAAACAAAACTTATCAACATCGAACTCTGAACATTGAATAACAAATCGGCAAAACCCTTCAGCGAAGGTCTGTTTAATTTTCAAAGGTGTGTAGTTAGAGAAAAAATTGCTACTGTCAAAATCTTTGAATCTTTTTTTCCTTTTTCCTTGCGCCATTATCACTTCATCTCTAAAACTGTCCACAGAGGAAGCTGTAACAGCTTTCGCCGTGCTTTCATCTGTATAAATCATTGATGCTCTTTAGCTTTCAAAGGCTACTTATTTAGGTCTCTAATAATAAGCACAAGCCATCTCTTTGCTCATGACTTCCTCATCGCTTTGAAATGCTTATATCAAAAGTCTATTTTAATTACACTTCTTGCATAGTTATGCAGCACTAAACATGTATACATAGGCAAATTGAAGTAAAAAAAAACTTGATTTTATTTATATTTTCAATCCAAACAATGCAAAACTCATCTTGCCCACAGCCTTTGTAAGACATAGCAGTGGGTATGTTAAGCCCAGTTTTGACTTCACCAATTAACCTGAAGCAAAAAGCGAATACGCCTAGTTCGCCAAGAAGTCGTAGCATTTTGCTGACATCTTTTAACGCGCCTGATACCATTGGTTGACAAGATACGATGTCACGAAATTACAATTTTCATCTTTTACTCTATGATCATGCTTATTATTTTCTACACTAATATTTGAACCATTTAAAGAAAGCTCGCGATGTAATTATACAGATGATTGATATTAATAGACATGGTATTTAGCTTCAATGACGTTTTGGCCTCATGAGCTGCTCCAACAATAATACAATAAATACAAAGTACACATCTGTAGGATTATGACCAAGCGAAGTCTTTCTTTGATATTGTGAAAGTATTGAATCCATATCTAATGCGGATTTTTTGATAGAGATTGTTCTGTTAACGTACCGTTCCAGAAATCCTCCTCACCACAGTGACGCTAATTCCTTATTTCTTGGGCAGTTATGGCTTTTACTTCTTCTAGCATTAAGCCCAAATCCAAAAAAAACCCCAAATTATTTCATGAGTCGACTATTTAGAATACAAAGCGACCATATGTACTCTTAATGAGCAACGGATGGCTTAAGTCTGAAAGCCAACAGTAGAATTGAGCTGGCTTATCTACTCAGTATTATCTTAGTTTTCCCAATGCTGACAACAGCTCCAGTAAAAGAATGTGGATTGTGTAGTTAGCTGCAATGGAATACAATTGTCTGGTGATACCAGTCAAGAAAAATGTCACATAAGGATACGATCAACCTTATTGAACTGAGACGCAACATAAGCACTATATGGGCTTTCTGGTTTGTTCTATAGCCAGCGTGTACTGAAGAGTAAAAAGCACAGAGCATCCTTCCCATTTGACGTGTGTGCTTTGACCATATCTTACTTCGAAGTATAGAAAGTCTTCAATGAAGTGGATCATTCACAATATTATCAACTTACTGGTAATTTGCTATTACTGCATGTATATTTCAGTGAAAATAAGGGACATTTCCTTCTTACGCTATATGGAACACGTTCATTGTGATGCGTCTTTAGATTTGTTGGCTTTCATTTAAGTGCTGATTATACATTCGCATTGTAACCAGAATCCGCAGTGAACCAACTACACTACGCAACATTGGATGCTTTATATCATATTCAGTCAGAAACGCTACTAGAAATGAAAATTGTGCTACATGGCTGAGACTTTTGTTACAATTTTTACTTAGCTATACAGCAGTTGTTAATTGTTGCACTGTTATGTGTTCGTTAAGCCAAAAAGAGTTTTGACGACGTAGATGTTGTACAATGTCTTTCGCATAATTATTATTAGTTTAAGCTTAGAGAAACTTTTTTCTCTTCATTTCAGCTCTTTGAATTATCATCGTTTCACCATAAAAGGATAAGTTGCGCACTAAATGCCTCTTTATTCCTAATATTGATATTTATCAGGAAGAAAGTCTTGAGTTGACTATTTTCACTATTATTTAGCTGCTGTAGTGGTCTGGCTTCTTGTACAGCGCGTATAACAACACACTCATCGCCATCTTTGTTTTTGCAACTGGCTATTCTGTCTGAAAGAGTTTAAATCTAAGAGCAAAAGGAGTTTTTCTAAGACCACCCTATTATTATTCCTCAAACATTATTCGTATCTAAAACTTTTCTGAATTCAAGAGTCAATACGTCTCTCATTTCTCATGTCCGTAAAACTTAACTTCAAACGCGAATCCTAAAAGACTTGCTAGGCTCGCTAGTTAAGTTTTGTACGACGTGTACTGGTGATGTATCATGATTTCCTATAGCATTTCATAGCTTACATACTTCAAGCGCTTTCCGAAGAAGTTCACAAACTTAGTTCTTTTTTTCATGAAAGACTCTTGTATTCTGCTTACAGCTAGTATTGCCAGCCATACGCATCATTCTTGACGCCGTGGGCCAGTTTGCGAGGAGACTGATTACAAGAGCAGCACGGCATAGACCACTTTATATTTTAAGCTGAAAAAAACTTATTCCACGGCGCTTTGCCTTTTTAAAATACTTCCTTAAGTTTATCCCTTTTTTTTACTTCAAGGCTCTGACTTTGACATCTAAACTCGGTTGCAATTGCCAGTTCCACAGTAAACCTTAATCCTACCTTTCTTTCTTGAATTAATCCAGAGTTTAACGTATATTTTGGTTTAATACGGAAGAATCCCAAAGTATACCCCATTAAATGCAAGTCCGTATGTTTCAATGCTGGCGCGGGATGTTAGCGCCATACGTACTGTGGTTGAGCTTTTAGAGTTTCTATGTGCATGATAAATCTGGTCATTTTTAGTTGGCGGATAATGATCCTGGATAGGAAGTTGATGTGCATAAAAAGAGAGCAAGTAAAACAGAACAACCTGGTTCTTCCCTTGGCATACTTCATATATCAATGTCGAGTAAAAGTTTAGCCGATATATACATGAAAGAAGCACTTGGAAATAGGAAACTCAATTTGAAAAAATGGATACGGCTCGAGTGTTCATCAATAAAGCCTACACATCCAGAGTATACGTCGCTCACTCGTGTACTAGTATAGAGGGTCCGTGAGACCATCAAGAGGCACGCCCCAAAAAAGACGTTTGACTTCAAAGTTTGACGACGCACGTGTACCAAAAATGTAAGCAGATATCTCTATTGATTTGGATTTTAGCTAGATACGCTTTCGGGAAACGAGCCGTCTTTAAAGTGTTTTTGTAACAAGTAATTAATCTCCAGGCTTCAGATCTAAAATATGTAGTAGTGCAATAGCGGGTTTGAATATCGATCCATCAATGGCAGTGGGGTGCACGAACTGAACTAGAAATTACTTATATGCGTTAACGACTGTTGCCAAACATGACACTTCCATTTGATAAACTACTACATACAGCGGTATGTAAAGCTTTGACACATAACTTTGCAACAGTTATGCCAGCTATACCAACATTGGGACTGTACTAAGCTAGAGTGGTTAGCGGGTTTAGTTTGTGAAAAGCACTTACCGTAGGGGTAAATTAACTTCCCACTTCTTCTATAGCCTTCAAGTATCAGAGTTATAGAATTCAAGCGTATTCAAGTTTTGTTTGTTTGGTGAACGTGATATTCGCTGAATACATACACCTGTATGTATGGTGTCATTTTTCCCCTATTGCCACTGTATCATAAACCATCTTGGAAGGAAATGTTAGCAACCCGCCTACGTTATCCCTACAGACCAACAACATGGCTCAATTAACCGGAGGTGTGCATATTTAGCCTTTTATGTCATGTCTTGCCATAGCTTCAAGTTGAGTGCATGAATATGAACACGAACATTCGCATTAATTCCATGTTATTTACGTTGTGGCGATACAATGTGTTGAATAAGATTATACTAGCTAGATAAGCTTCCGTATCTGTGCATTAAGGTTCTTCTAAATACAAACTTTGTTCTTTTCTCTGAACCAATCGAACAATGAACTCAGAATCAGGAACCTAAAGTTGTGAATTGCGCGTGAGATATTTTAAATCAAAAAGAATGTAAACCAGAGTTAAATGTCGCTATGTACGATGGGAGAAGCAGGCAGGAATTAGCAAGTGCGACAATTGTGCGAAGAAGGATTTAGAGTGTGCGCAGTTCAAATAACACTTTCTTAGTTCCCACGATTACAGCTCACTAGTACAATTAGTGCCTACAGAACATGTGAATATAATCTTTCAGTATATATACCGGTTATAGACGAAAAGCGAACTAAGGTCAAACGGAGAATTTTCACCGAACTGAGTAACACACATGTGCATGTAAGAAATACCACATGCATGTTATATTTTCGATAAGTCTGCAAGTACCTCTCCATGTTAACTACAGTCTGCAAGTACCTCTCCATGTTAACTACAATACACCTCACTACTAGTACTAGAGTAGATCAATGACATCGATCAATGAATGCCGTGTGCACATGTGCATTAAAATGGAGAACTTAAAAATTTCAATGGCTCAAAAAGCCCCGAATGCCCACAAACTGTGTTGCTATGGATAACAAATGGTATTGACCTTAATGACTATAATTGATATATAGAAGAATAATAACATGCTAATGCGACGGGTTGCTACACCATTAAGAATATTAATTCCAAACAAGGCAAAAGCAACGACCGCCTACAAATACATCGATCTCTGATTTCCCAGCTGGTTGGACTATTATCAGGCAACCTGACTCGATAAACGGTTGAATATCTTCCATGACTTCATATTACCGCTTTGACGCCGCAAAAGGCATTTCCGTAGACGTCTTAAACTGTTGTAAGTGAGTTGCGCGTTGTGCCTAGCTATGTAGTATGCCTACTGTGTTTATGTGAGAATTTCGGTCCGATCTCGTGCTGAATACGCGCACTGCATTTTTTAGCTTTTATCCATATCAAGGCATGCGCAATGTAAAACACCTGGCTTAAGCGCGGACGATCTCTCGCAGGGAACATCGAAGGAACAGCACGCGAGATGAGTAGCCAGCATCTTATCTGCCCACTTGAAGCATGGATGCGTTCAATGGCAAGCTGCAATCGATTTATAAATCTTCTGCTAGGAGAAGCTTTTTGCATAGTTTGGCTATGAGCCTAGAAGAAAATACAAATTGTGTGGAGAATGTATGTAGTGAATGTACAGCAATTTGAAGATACTAGACTAACCTCATGAAGTATCTCTTCCGCCTAGCCGAACAGCGGAGAGCAGGAGGGGATGAGAAGTTAAAAGTTAACCAGAACCGAATTGCGCCCAGCTACGTACCTTGAACGTTGATCTCCCATAATTTAATTGAGTCAAGTATTGTGTGTCTGAATTCCAAAGGCTTATTAAATAATTCCAAGCATCATGATGCCCCGAAGTCATGCGTATTTTTGGAGTTTTAAACGAAGTGCGCTTCCGTTCATGTTATTATGTATTATTTTTGCATGACCACGCACTGGTAAAATAATAAGTGCAGCTAGTGGTGGGGCATCCAAAAACGCATTTTTCAAATGTTGAAAAAGATCACTCAACAAGGGCAGAGTAAGGCGAGTATCGCCAGGCCAATGGACTGACTGCTAGTGATCGAATAATCGCTAACGCCTGTGTAACAGAATAACAAGAGGAACAAAAATTATTGAGCACTAGTATAGTGAGATCAGTACATATTTTTGGCCACTGGCTTTGATACTAGTTCGAGTAATCGTGAAAGGGGAAATCAGAGAATTGATACTCTCGATCGGGCCGTATATTTTTCCATTCAAAATATACATTACTAAAAAATTTGTTCTAGTCTCTTTTTGAAGAAAAAAACCATGCCTCCAATTCTATGCGGGCATCATTCATGATAATAGCGTTTCTGTATTGCTTGTATATATTCCGAAAATTCTTGACCGGATTATTGGAGTTCGCAGTGCTCAACGTGCTTGAGTCTAGAACCCCCAATGATCATCACTTGAAGCACGTGAAGTCATGCGAAGTTCGGGCCATACATTATGTTCGTGTATATTGATACATTCAAGTTCAAAGTTGGCCCTAAACTTGGGATCTTGACCTGTATAAACACTTGCCAATCTCATCATACATAATCAGCATCAATGGGCCTGTCAGTAAATGTTCTAAAATAATGCGATCACTGATTGGTTTTTCTTCATGCTTATATAGGCATTGCACCTCAAGGGTATACTTAGAACAGAACAATAAACAGTTCCATGAAACAATCCATGCACAGAAAATTTATCATCAAATGGAATTTAGGAGATTCAGGTATTGCAGCTAATCTAGAAGCTCAAGTGCTTATGGTAGTAAGAAGAATAGAACCTAGGCAGCTGGTTTTACATACTCCAGTATATATGTATTGAGAGTAGCTATGAAATTTGTAAAAAATTGACCAAAACAAAGCTAGCCAGACTGTACTTCAATGTTTTCAATCATGCGTGTAGAGAACCAAGGTAGCTTGAGTTCAGCGCGTAACTTAAGGGTATCAAGTCGTAGAAAGTACAAGACAGACCGATAACTATAAAAAGCACAAAAATGAAATACACTAATAAAGAGTAAGAATATTGATAAATTAAACAGTCCACCAATCGTAGCGCGCGTAGAACTGTAGCAGTATATATAACGTTCTT
Source organism: Geotrichum fermentans (assembly GCA_030564905.1). Classification (NCBI taxonomy): domain Eukaryota; kingdom Fungi; phylum Ascomycota; class Dipodascomycetes; order Dipodascales; family Dipodascaceae; genus Geotrichum; species Geotrichum fermentans. Next base: position 22,336 of record JAJMAG010000194.1, read on the forward strand.
GATTCGAGACCAGAAGATGGTCAGGAAACAGCAAGTTTCAACATATGGCCGAAGGTCTCACGTACTTAGCTAATGGTAAGTTCACCCCCAGAATATGGAAGAAATAGTGGCACTGAGATGCTGGTCTTCAACAAGACAGGCTCAAATAAAGTCCGAGAGTTGGCACATGATTAAGATCAAGGTACGAGTACTGTTCAGTGAAAGACGCGACAGAAACTTCCTCGCAGACTCAAACACATTTCAATGCTGTCAAATCAAACCGATTATCTTTTTTATCAGGGTGCTAGTTCATTTTCATCGCCATCACTTTGTGAGACATGCTCGTATCCATTGGCGCCGACGACCCCTTTTTTATTTTCAGCGCGGATCAGAGTGACGCCAATGAAAGTGCCCACTATAGCAAAGAACACCAAAAGCAGTATGACGGGAATCCTGATGGCCCACTCGCGGGCTGGGAACAGCATATGAACGACACTGGACTCATCCACAAACGGCTATATCGGAGTTAGTCTAAGGCGGCCTAGGACTTCTGATAAAAGGGAGCTGGGAGCTGGGAAGAAGCAACTCACTATGATGAATGTCCAAACCGTGTAGTAGAAAAACACAAAAGTTGCGAGACCCAACATTCCAAGACCAATCAGCTTATCTCTATGCTAAGCTTAGTTAGTTCGTTATGACGACGGCCGTCTGGCAGAGAATTGAGAGAGCTTTATCGTACCATTGCGTGAAGGGGGTTGTTCAGTTGTGTGGGAAATTTAAAATCTAATAGGGCCTTTGAGTTTTGAGCGTCATGTGATCACACGATGAATTGTAGACTCTATATAGGGTGCTAGTTAAAAATGTGTGCGTGATCTAGTCAAATGTGTGTGTCTGTAGTCATTCCAAACAAGCAGTGTTTTAACCATAAATACTTACTGAGGAACAAAACGTGCTAGAAATGGAACTTTTGCGCCGGGCGCCATTCAAAAGTATTTATCCAAGTTACCTGGCGTGTTTATCAATTTGCTTGAAGAGTTCAAATACAGCTGGTCCAAATGTCAATACCCGCTTTATTGCGAAAACCAAAAGGTGGATTTTGATTTGCTTGCGTGAATGTATAGTTATAAGAACGGGTGTTGTTTCTAGATCGCTTTTCGGAAGAGACAAGATTTGGGGATGCTTGTCAGCTTCGTATCAAAAAAACGATATCAAGTGCCTCTGTTTAACTTGACAATACTCGCATTCAATGTTGACTTGCAAAGTAGTGTGCTAATCAGTGCTTATTTGTTTTGCCAACGCATAGATATGTAGCCGTTATCTCAAGTGTTTCCCAGAAATATCTTAGCATTGATCTTATTTCTATTTTTATTATAACTTTTCAAAATCGAAACTCATTCATATGCTTTTTATATTAATGGTTCTACGCCACTAAGCAATTCCAAAATGAAAAGTGTCTGCAGTCTAATTGACTTCAAATTATGAAAGAACCTTCAGTCACAGTATGCCCGTTTGCTAACCAAAGTCAACACACTTTGGGGACGTTGCTAGATGATATTACTTAGAATGAATATCTTTGAACTATTTACGTATGTGCAGATAAGAGAAAAGCGAAAGTCGAGCGACGCCAGGCGTCCAACACGCCATGGAAGCTATTTAAAAGGCATCGTAGACGATATTAAGAATACAAAAGTCAGCGTAGGCCACGACTTGTCTCCATGAGAGATAACAAATAGGCAACAGACTGCATTTATGCCTCTATAGAGAGTACAGAATAGAAGCTAAGCCCTGAGTGTGCATAGAACAAGAAATGATGCGAATATGGCACACTTCATATCTGCCAGGTCGAAGTGAGACCTAAAGGCTGGCGACTGTTGAACCTAACGTAAAAATACGCACTATTGAAATTTTAAGGAAAACGCAAGTGCAATGATGAAAAAAGAGATGAGGAAATGATCTGCTAACGCTGGAAATAGTTCAAGAAATCCAATCTTTTGGGCTTTCAGAATTACTATGATAGTATTCTTGAATCGTTTAACAACTTGATACGTAGACTGCATTGAGAGTCAAGAGGTACAATATTATATATATGTAGAAAAAGAGCGGCTAGGTGCAGCTTTTCAGGCAATTCGAACGCTTGCTTGAGGCCAGTCCTACGGCCGTGAACCCGGCGAAATGCGAGTTGTACCAGGGCTTGTAGCAATTATAAGCCCTTGAATGCTAGGCACGTCAAAAAAGTTGAGTGAGAAGTAAAAGGTGCCGTTGATTTCTCATTAGTATAGTAAACAACTTAACTGCAAGTTTCTCGCACAAGCACAAGGTTGGAATATATAGGAGTCTAGCCATGAGCGCCAAGGTGGGGGGCCTATTTTGCAGCAAGTGATTGAGCCAAGCGCTAAGCCGAGCAAACGATCGGGTATACTACTGTCGACTACACACTTTTTATCCCATGCCCGACTGCGGTCAAAGTGCATGAGAAAAAAAGGACATGAATAGCCGGGAAACTAGCAAATATGAAGTACGCCACTTGTTTATTGATCGATGCCCTTGATGTATTATGCCTTCATGAGTTTTCAAAGCGCGATGGTGAGCAAGGATACATTCCATGTAGATAAAATGTCGGGGACTTCAAGTTTGATACGCAAGTAGAGCTCAATGCCGGCCATATCAGAATAATTATAACAATACATACTTCGAGCAGAAGCATACATGTTATGTAATGTGTATACATGTATATACTGTTTATACACATGTATACGGACATTCACAATGCACATACAGGTACTCACAGCTTTGATACATGCGGTGCGAGATGCGTTGCTCGCTACGGTTCTGCGCGTGAGGAAACAACTTGAAGACAAGAACGGAGAGACATCGGAGATCAAAACCGACGACATGGGCCTACATGATGTGCGCCGGGGGTTGACGATCATAGCTAGCGCGCTCATACGGTACATGATGTGCGCCGGGGGTTGACGATCATAGCTAGCGCGCTCATACGGTACATGCAAAGCTCACACACGGTGTCATATGGCTTCCAACCAGACTGAGGAGCTAGAGCTCGGAGAGAGGCATGTCAAGAGCCGGCGCAGGAGCTTTTATGACAGAACATTCAGGGTACACGTGGAGCTCCGGTTTTGCAACTTGTAGAAGCAAAAAGGGAAACCAGATATTGATCATTACTATCGATGGTTCTTAATATCAATACTAGGGGGCTATAGCTTGAATTGAGTCGTATTGCTTCTCCTTCAACTGTTCAATCGCCTGGGGAAGTTGAGACCTAGCATTGAATTTCACGGGTATTAGTACAAATTCGATAGCTATATACATGTGTCATGAGCATTTAAAGCTTAACTGGCGTGAATATGTAGACAGGTTAAAGTTACGCGGAGCCGTTGTTGCAGCGAATAGCTAGCTTAATGCATCGTACGTTGGCCTGGGCTAATCCACGAGCTCCAGAGCATTTGAGGGCAGCTAAAGATTTGCGGTGTCGTAGCTCCAGCTGTTTGTTTTATATCTATTATTATTGTTCATGTTAGATATCAATCAACTGAGATTTTTGTTTACTGAAGACGGAAGTCGACGATGTTGAAAAACTTGCGTTGGTTCTAGATGTTTGATGTTTTTCTTCACTTGAAAACTATTGTCCATGTACACTTGATGCCATTTGACTTTACTGGATACTTTACTTGATTTTCTACTTGATACTTGACGTGATAGTACTCTACTCGATACTTTTACGTGATAGTGCTTTACGTGCTAGTACTTTGCGTGATACTTGACTGGTATCGATTGTAATTTTATTTTTTGCGCCTTTGGTGGTCGCAAGACTTTTCGATTTGCTGTTTTCATCCAGTGCGGCTATCGCTCTCCGCCAATGAGCGTCAATTGCGAGAGTTTCCCAAACATTTGAACTCAAACTCATGCAAGTGGTGCACGGTACGAAAGGCGAAATGTAAAAACAAAATATTCATGTAAAATCGCGATATCCAAATGGTTTTTTTTTTTTTTTTTTTTTTTTTTTTGAACTGTTGGTCCTTTCATTCCAAATGCTTAGAACCATCGTCATGTAAGAATGGCCAGAGCTTTTTTTCCAAAATGTTTAAACTCATCAGCAACAGCGATCAGAATCTCGTGACGCGATCGAGCTCTACAACAGCCTGAGACTAACGAAACAGTGCATAGGGCCGAGAGAGGCCATTGGTGATTGACTGATCAACGTTTGGAAGGATCATTATTGATATCTATTAAGCCTAGGGAATGGCCTGGATGCTGCTATGCCCCTGGAAGTTAACGTCATCGGTTGGATTCTCCAACCGATCAAAGAGAATCTCTAAAGGGAATTTGTGTTTGAAATTTGCGTATATACGGCGCTAAAGAGAAATTGAAGCGCGATGAACATCCACCAGACATCCTTATATCCCTGTTCTCAACTTGCATTATAGCTTCAACTATCATGTATTTCCTTCGACTCCAGTGCTAATCGCTAGCGCGAGCTCTCAATCTTCCTTCAAACGTCACGGAGGTGCCTTCCCCAAGAAAACACGCTGCATTAAGCGTTCTGCCCCCAAAGGTTGCGGCTCGGACTTCAAACTGTCAAGATTCCACCATTTTGCTTTTTCACGTAAACTCTCATGTCCATGTAAAAAATAATCAGAACATAATCAAATACTCATGTGTAATATAAAATAAAATAAGAGCCAAATAATAATACTAAACAAGCAAAAAGCACTGGACCGAAAGAACAGGAAAAAGAAAAAACAAGAAAAATGGTCTAAATAAGCGGAAGAAAAATTATATTATATCACTTTTGCACTATGTGATGCTTATTATTTACAAACTGGGTTCGTGAAATGTATATGCTATCCTGTTTATATAAATCTGTAGAATATCCCTCCTCCTGGCCTCCTCTTCCTCCTCATCATACTCTGCTCCAGCTTTCTGGCTTCTGCATACTCGATTCATTCTCTCAGCTGTGATTTGCCTTCTTCTCGGATTTCCCGGCTTCCCGCATCAACCTTAAGACCTTTTGCTTCTGCTTATTGCTTCTTCTGGGCACTCATACTTTGTACCGTAATGTCTGAGCAACCTCCAAGACAACGGACTAGATCAACTAAACGAACTAGAGATGGTTGTTATACCTGCAAAAAGCGACGCATCAAGTGCGATGAGAAGAAACCTTGTTGCAACAATTGTCTCAAGACAAACCGTATCTGTGAAGGCTACAGGCCTCGGTTTGAGTTTAGAGATGGCCTCAACGTGAAACTACGCGCACCGGGCTCAGAGGGCGGGGATAGCGGCATATCAACCCCGACCGCTGCCGCTGCAGTGGACTATGGTGGCCAATATTTCCAAGCTCATCAGCAGCAACACATGCCTGGCAGTTTCCAAGCAACGTCTCCGCTGCCGCCTACACATCCCATGGCCCACAGCAGTCAAACCTCCAACTATCAATACAGCAGCCATCAGCATCCACAGGGCCATGTTCAAGGTCACGGCCAGGGCACCCCTCTCAAATTCGTGTCCTGCTCCAACCTGCCCAACGTGAAACTCGAAATCCCGCCAACAAGCACATACCAGCCATTACCTCCCCCTCCTCCTCATCCTCACCAGCACCACGTCCAGCCCAGGTACTCGCAACCTCCCCCTGAGTCCGTATACACGCTCCCGCCCATCCAACAAGCATTTCCGCCGCCACCGCAGACACAATCCCACCTCAACCACTCGAACTACAATTACTCGAGTCCCTACTTGAATTCAGGGCTCGACCAGGATAGGTTGAAGTTGCCGAAACTCAACATGCATGCCAGCAGCACCGACAATGCGTCGCGGCGGCATCTTCACCACCCCCATCAAGACAAGCTGCAACCACTCTTGCCCAGTAATTTGTATCAAAGTGGTGCACATGACAGTAGTGGCAATAGCAAACCATTTTTCTAGTCTGAATCTCTTGCCTGTTCCATCCAGCTTATGAATATCATTGATGTCTTTTTCCTTTCTTGCAAATGTTTTTTTACTACCCATTTTTTTGGTCTTTCCCCTGACCTGATCTGATCTGATTCTTTTCTTGATTTTTTTTTTATCGTTCATAGTGTAATAATACCCAAGTTATGGCACCGGTTTGTTGGCGTTCGGTTTCAAACAGTCGAATCGCGAGCTAAACTGGCTGCCCTCAATCTTTCTCCCGTGAAAGCTGCTACCTACGTGTACATGATGAAAGAATTGCTTGCACACGTGCATGTGGGAAGTTACTATCCAACTCACTTCATTTGAATTTTACGAGAGAGTCAGTACGAAAGGCTTGCGGCTCCTAAAAAAGTGGAAGGGAAATAGCTCCAACAACTTTTAAAACGCTTCAAGCCAAAAGTGCCGGTTCTTCAACATCCGCCAATCCACTCGTATACAGATTGGTTCTTCAGCCAGACTGCAAATGCGAGGTACTAAGTCGTATTAAATAATTATTTGAACGCCACCGTCAAGAAACGCACCAGCGCATTTGATTTCTACACTTGTCTTTAGCGCTGATCTCTTTAATACACGTCGCCGCTTGCTCCAAATCACTAAAAAGCTATATTTACATCACCAGTATTGTTCATTGTGTGCATTGCATAGGCGAATCTCAGACGGGCGAGCATTGGATAATGTAATAATTCCATAAAGCACTCAAGCTTAGTGCTCTCCATATAATTTACTTCTATTATAGTTGCAAATCGGCTGCATTACGATCGTATACTACTTGAACTTATTTTTCTGTGCTCCCAGTGCTATTCGTGAAATCATCATATTTTTATGGTTTCTGTTTACATATTTCTTCTAGGTCACATGCATTTAGCTTCCCATGGCGCTGTTTTCCGGCCGCGTCTCATGTGTCAAGGCTTCAATGCAGGTTTGGGGAAACGCTTAGCCCTGCTCTCTTTGACAACCTCTACTTCGTCTCCGTCAGAGACGTCATCATCGTCATCATTTTCCACAACAACAGGTGACGATGCCTCTTCTTTAGAAGTGCGCCGGGATTGTGCAGGCGATTTTGGTGATACCGATTGATACTTGCTGTTCTTAACATTTCTCTTGCTGACTGCTGGTTCGGAATTACCTCCCTTCGTCTCATTCATAATATTGCTAGCTGTACTTTTCTTGCTGGAGTTATTATTGCCGTGTGCACTAACAGATGTATCCGCAAAATTTCCACTAGTTGTATTGCCCTTCAAAGGTAGAGATGCTGATGCTCCTGCGGTAACTGCTGCAGCGGCCATTTCTTTATCTGTTTCCTCAATACTGCTATCAAGAATTTGAATGGCTTTATTGATGCTCGCTGGCACATTTTCGTTATTCTTGGTGGTGTCAACTTGCCGTTCTCGTGTATCATCTAAATTATCTGGACGCAACGAACTCTGATCCTGCGGACCTGGGGAATTGAAAAGGCCATCCTTCTTATTTTCCTCATTTTCCTCACGAAAATCAACAATGCGCCGTTTTAGTACTCCCCTTTTGTTCCTTAGCAAGGATGGCTGCCACATACGTTGCAAAGCGGAGCCATTCTGGTCTCCTTCGCCCGACATTAGCTCTACTAACTTTTCCGGAGATTTCATAAACTGGTGTACATAATGAATCAAATACACACCACAATCACAAAAGTTTGTTTGCTGAGGTGTATCAACCTGCATTGTTACAATTCTTCGCTTGTCAACAGATGCATTGAGCTTGTCGGCCGCTTCTTGACAGATGTATGTACTCAAAGTGCGACCCAAACTAGCATAACTCCGAGATCGTAATGAGTCCAAAACAAAGATAACGCAATCATTGTCCAAATCAATCTTGCGTGGCGCACTCTCATCCGCAACTTCCTCAGCCTGAACTCGTTTTGAGGGTCTCAGCAGCGCTGGAAGGTTATAGATAATAGCCAAATTCCAATGAAGCTTGGCATTGATAGGCACAATAACATACTTCATTTTGAATAGATCAACTTTGGACGTCCACTTTCTAACTTTGTCGTAGTTTGAAGGTTCTGAAACTGCCACCTCTTCCTTCGGTTTTCCATCCTCTTTTTGCGGCGGTTTATATGACAACCTGTCGTAAAAAAATGTGTTGAAAATATAAATCGAATCACCTAGAGATTTGTTTTCATTTGCTGTCACTTGATGGAAATATTTCAAATAAAAGTTGACTAGGGTGTCGTTCAAAAATTCACCTTCATCTAACCGGCTAAAATCATCAGGTGCAACATCCATGATCTTATGGTCATTGAAGATGAATTTATAAGCAGTTGGGAATTTTTCGACATTTGGTGCCTGTGTGCCAGGCATAGTTTTAAGTGGTGCTGGAGGAGGTGGCTGAGTTTGCTTACTATCATTGACCTTCTCTGCATAAAGATCTCTCTTAGTGCTGTTATCTGTCGGGATAAAAGCTCGTTCTTTGACGGCTTTTTTCAATACTGTTGGAGCATCTTTAAAAGGTTGATAAGATGGCTTGGCTGAATTTTTCAAGGGGAGAGATATGCGATTAGATCCTGATGGCCAAGGAGTTCCAAGAGGTGCGCTTATAGGTTTCGCCGGTGGATTTATCTTTCGGGTATTCGTTCTGGTAATTATTTCACCCACATCTTCAGAGTCATCGTTAAATTTAATTCGTCGAACTCTTTCCGCAGGAGCTTCGCTCGTGCTGCTGACTCGTTTGCGCAAAGTATTGACGTTCCCATGTAATGTTTCCAAGCGGTGATTACTTGGCGGCACACCATTAATGCTTCTAAAAATTTTGGGGTATTCGGTATTCAGCGCTGCACTTACATCGGCGAAAACCTCGCTGCTTCCAAAGGTTAAGTGAAATCGGGCGGATTGTACGTTGGATTCTCTAAGTCGAAAAGGAATATTCCTAATAAGTTTGACAGCGATCTGTCTTGAAACCGAGTTGGCATTTATAGTTTCGAGAAGCGGGCTGTCGATTTGAGCCATGATATCGCCATTTTTGGTTTTCAATATCCATTGATCCGATTCGTTCGTTCGGTATATAGAGATTGAAGTTTCTAACATAATCCGGTCGTATATACACAGTTCTTCTACTGCAAACGCCCGAAAAAGATTGCACTCTGGCGTATGGGTTATTGGCTGGCTTAACAGTCTCGTTGATGTGGACACGAACATGCGTGCAGGGCCTTGCGAAAAATTTGTGGACGGAACGGTGAATACGGGCCTTGCTGGTCTTTGTAACATAGTTTTTCTTTCCATGCGAGGAGGTTTGTCGGCCAGAATACCGTTGATAAGGTTGAGTTGACGTTGTTTTGGTGTACTCCTTGAGCGATTAACTTCTTTAAATGTACGAGCATCTTCGCGATGTGCGAGCAGCGTGTTCCTGGGATTGAATTTGGCCACACCTTGGTAACCCCGCATGGCTTTTGACTTGGTACTACTTCACGTTAGTATGCTTGCCACCAAAATTACGGAGATATACCCACCCAGGAGAATCTATAGAGCTGAACTCTGAAGAGCTCTTAATATTGCGGGCACCTTTTTTAGCCTAAACAGGTTAGATGTGCTAGAAATGATCAAGAATAGAGCTTACTGTAAAGTGGCTGGCATTGCTCATATTGATATATTGATCATAAGGCAGATTTGGTAGGTGTAAATTTCTCGGTTACTAGGGATATCCCAGCATTTCGTGGTAGTTAATACACCTGCTGTAGGCTTGTATCAACGCGATTTCGATCAAAGTCGTAATAGATATGGGTACTGAATAGATCCGAACTTCAGGTAGTATCAACAGATGTGAAAGTAGGATAGAAGACGATGAAATATCGTCTCCAAGAAAATGCAGAATAGTTGGTGGCACTTAGAGGCAAAATTTTGAATGGTTTCGGCGTTATTGTTCCCTCAGCAACCAAATCTGGGAGTAGCTTGAGCCCAAACCCTACTTTATGGGAGCTTTCTAGTTCGCAAAAGATTTGTTGACTGTGTATCCTTCACAATGCAGGCCTCTTTCATAAATGATTTAATGGATTTCGGCCTGCAACAGTTTCCTATATCAACTAAATTACAGTATAGTAGCCAATTCCTTGAACTGTTAGCATAGACCATACAGCCACAAATGTATGCAGCAGTTTTCAGTCTCCATATTAGCTAACCCTGTTCTTGATATTGATCCTAAGAAGTTTAGAGATCGTGGTATTTTAGAAATTACCATATTCTCACATTTTACGTTAGTTTGAGGCCAGGCTTAAGCACCTTTTCACCATTTTCAGTCGTTGATCAATTTAAATGAAATCCCATTCCTTGCAAATTGCTGTTGCATCTCATTTAAGAGATGTTTTGCGTAGCCATTAAACAACTGCTTAAATGATACACCTCAAAAAAAAATCCTAGGAATGAATGAATGCTTCATTACACAAACCTACTCTCTTAAAAGACCAATGACCATTGAAATCCACTTGTATAATTCATCTGTTTGCAGACCAGTATCCAAACTCATCTGAAATCTAGATCGAATCCGAAGGGATACCCAATATCCCAAATGAAGATAGGATGCGATGACATCCATGTTCATTGTAGTACCCCAATCCATGGGGGAGTGTGACGTCATGATGGAGAAAACTAAAACTCAATGAGGCAGCTGTCAGTAAGCTTATCGGATGAGAAGAACATGTAAGAGAACTGGTCTCTGGCCTATTGTTGAGATAGAAGTAGAGAATTTGGTTGCGAGAGATAACAAGTATTTTGAGCGCTTCTTACGTGTTTTTGTTTTCGGAGCTGCTAAATTACAAAATCAGGCATTATCGATAGGTGAAATCCGTGCAAGTCAGAGAATTGGTGAAGTACATGTACAGTACATAATGTTCAACGGTTCAATAATAACTAGCCGCTTGCCGAAATGGTGTCAAAAATCAAGCTCCTTCTCTCGCCAGGTAAGCAAGTTCCTACCCTAACACTATCTCAACATGCTTGCAATGTTTTCTTTAGGTTTCTTGATTCTATGGCTGTTATTTTATGTCAAAAATAAACCCTAGAATTCGTGATCATATTTCACAACTTTACTCTTTAAAGTGTGACATACTCGCTTAGTCAGTTTTTGCAAGCTGAGGTGGTGACTACAAATCAGCACTCAAGACTATGCTGTTCTTATAAATTTGATATTTCATGTCGTCACTGACCTGTTTGCCCATAATTTGTACTGGTGTAAAATGCAACTCAAAATTTTTTGCCCTTTACGGCATTTATCAAGACTCAGTCTCACTACATACGTAAAACATGATAACGATGATGAATCTCTTTACTGTCCCGTTCAAATGATACTAGTATAAGTAAGACATGGGTCAATGCTTTTCTGATACAAACAGGTTCTAGATCAAAGAACTGTTCAACGTTCCTGGAAATATTTGGCACGTGGTAAAATGAGTTCCCAGGCGAATTCAATGCTTCTTGAACATTGTAATATCTTTTTGCACCTTCAGACGTTCTTCAAAATGTTATCATGCCAATTATTAGACTAATACAGATTGGTTTACCGAGTTTTATCTTGCATATTTTTTTTCTTCGCTTCAGAAGTCCATACATGAAAGGATATGCACTGATTGGTGCCCACATCCTGCATTTCGAAGCTGATACTTCGCTAATCAACTGCATTTTGAACTGAGTACATAGTTGTAATAATAGTAATTTCCTTTTTAAAAATCTATAATTTCAAGCGCTTTACGTATGTATGACAAGCCAATCTTGTGCATTTATAAAGCATAAGATTAAAACTATGTATACAGTACGTAGAATTATTATCTGCACGTATAACAAGCTTCAAAACCATCATGATCAATATTATAGCTAGCTAGATGCGCACCAGGACGCCTTAAATTTTCATGTTGAACACATGCGTGCCCAATTAATACAAATCTTCGAATACTCTTCCTAAGTTTGAATATTTGCAGCAATTAAGCGCCCTCATGATGATGTACTACATGTACTACTAGGAACATTGAAAAACTTCGAATTGATAAATTATCAGTTGTATACTCCCTCTACTATGACCACATGTGCAGGATAATTAGCTTTTAAACAGTTTCACTCTATCTTTTCTCTCATAGAACACCACCTATGAACACTGCCCAAAATTTTCAGGACTCAAAAGATGATTGCATTAACTCCATGAATGGATTCCCGAAAAGTGTTCAGTGATGTAGGTCTCCTTTGAAGTCAGTATTTTCCAACCGACCGGTCAAGCTAGATGCGAAACGCGGAAATAATTAAAGAATGCGACTCTGAATGAATGCATCTGAATTGAAGCGTTTGCGGCTAACTTTGACTGGGGATGGCACGCGAATAATTATTTCAACGTGCTTAAAAGTTTTCAGGACTTCGGGTAAATCAAATAATATTACTTTTAGGTGTGTTTGTGAGTATCAATATGATACTGCCTTAATGCATACAAGTGGTGAGCAAATAGCCACCCGCTAATTTGGATGCCTCATAATATAATATTACATGACTTTGGCAGTACCAGATCAGATTGGTAGATCTATATGTGAGTGTTTTCACTGTACCGAAATATTAAGTTAGTGCTTGATGATAGTATAACAGCGGCAGAGCGTATTATTCTTCATTGCACCTCCTTCGTTCTTCCTGGTCTCTATCTAAATTATTGCTGGACGACTTCTAAGCATCTGCTTTAGGTGATTATCCCGCCGTTCTTTTAGTCGGTTCCGTGCTCTGAAGACGTTGCGATATTCAATGTTGCTTTCTGAGTGCCGTTTTGTAAACAGTGCTACGAGTCATACACATTATATACTCCGCAATCACCTTTCAGAAAATCTTATTAAATGAAAAGAACTAGATAAGTGCCTCATTATAGGTTTTACACTGCCACCACAGTATCAGAAACAAACGTGTTCTGACATGGAACATTCATGAACAACTCCGTCTAATTCACAATTATCATGTCTTAGAAAGATAAACCTTTCTCGAGCGAGCAGATACTCTTACATCGAGTACCACATGCGATAGGAATAAATGCTCTTTATTTCAATTGGCCAATAATTACAACCTCTAGGTTTTATTACTCGTCTTTAAAAATCAAGGCAACTCCCTCATCACCAGCTGTTATTATCCGCTTGCCCTCATTCTGAATAACAAAACCTAGAATTCCAGCATAATGACCCTTGCCTTGAAATTTCTGCTCGCCACTTCGCACATCCCATCTGGTTATAGCGCCTGCAAGATCTGAAGAAATAAGACTAGTAGATTGAGATAAGAACTTGAGAGAAGTAACTGCATCGGCAACCTTTAGCACGCGGCGAACATTCCATGACACAACGTCATACAGAATGATCTCACCCTGAACATTAGCAACGGCAATGATAGGCATGGCTTCACACCATGCGATACCTTCGATAGATCGGGCTTCTAGCTCGACGTTGTCGGATGTAGTGGTATCGAAAACCTTTAGGACATTTCCGTTTGCAAGATTAACAAGTGCAAAATGCCCCGTCTGGCATCCAAGAGCAATTGTTTTGCCAGAAGGTGAAACGGAATATGTGATCCAGCCTTCCTGTCCCGCAAGTTGAGTTTTTCGAATGGTATAGTTGGCTGTTGAGGTGTATGCATTCCAGGAGATGACTGAATCATCGGCAACGGTAATGAGAGATAAATAGTCCATGTTGTCAGTGTCATAGAAGGTGCCACCGTTGCAAACCATGTTATGGCCAGAGAGAACGGAAATACTTGTGAGTGTGGGTTCCAAAGAATAAACCCACACAGAACCGTCTGAAGCACCCAAAGCAAAAATTGGCTGTTTAGGATGGAAAGTGATCCAGACGACCTCATCAACCTCCTTGACCGATGTAACAAATTTCCACTCTTGACCTCGCTTTGCTGCTTTCCATACTCTGATTTGACCATTCATGTCACCAGTAACGACAAACTCACCATCAAATGAAAATCCTCCTGTAACTACAGATTCGGTCTGGCCGTCAAGTTTTGCCACTAATTTGGGTGAATCAGAGTTGGTAGTCCACAGGTATGCCACTTCGTCACCTCCTCCCGTCAAGACCATTGGTAGCTTAGGGTGAGAGGCTATCAAAAAGATAGAGTCCTCATGATTATCAAAATATGCACTTGAGTTGTTGGTCATATCAAGCTCAATATTACCGTCGGAGTTCACTCCAATATCATGCCCAGCATCATCCAACTTCAATGGCTCATCGTTATCACCGTCCATGGGAACATCTTCATCATCGTCCATTGGAGCATCCGCATCGGGGTCTTCTGGGACAGACTCTGCAATTTCAGTCTCATCAAGATAGACATCCTCCTCCGTAGGCTCCACAATCTGGGCGTCTTTCGTTTCGCTGTTGCTCATGGTGTATTTGCAATTAATTGGTGAGGGATAGTGTAGGGCCTTAAAATTTTCCAACTTACAAATATAAGTTCATTCATATTTTTTTTTGCCATGATTACCTAACTGCGTTGGGAGTTGTTATACCCTAGCCCTAATTAATTCACGAACGCCTTGCGCAGTACGTGCGGCATCACATCTTGATATGATGTGCGCTCCGTTCTTACAGGGGATGAATTTCTTGCTCGACGACACCTTTGGAACACTTTAAGACAACTCATGCCATCATCTGTACACGAAGAAGAGCCTCTTCTGAGCGGCAATCCTCCTGCTGGATATGGCACAGACGATCCTGAAGCAGCTACTTGCGAGAGTCCGGAGCTTGAGCCACATCAGGTGGACTCCAAGTCCAATACTGGAGGCTTGTTGATGTCGTTCCTCCGTTCAACATTTGGATTTAACAAAGCACCCTTTTCGCTTCTTTTCGTGCTCACATTTGCTTTTATTATTTTGGGTTCTTCAATTATCCAGTCCGAAGAACCCGATGTCGAGTCGGTCTACCCTTTGAAATTTCTATCTAATGCATGGATAGATTTGCAGCAAATTTCTCGAGATTTCCATCCCTACAATTCGCGAGCGAACGACCGTGTTCATGACTACATTTTGTCCCAAGTTACCGACATTGCAATTGACTCCGATAATTCATATATTCGATACGATGACGATATCCGTCGCGTTTTCTTTCAGGCACCAGACGTTTTCAACCCTTCTATCTCTGGTAGAGCCAACTACTATGAGAGCAATAATGTTTTGGCCAAAGTGCAAGGAAAGAACCCGGAATTGTCTAGTATTTTGTTGAGTGCTCATTATGATAGCGTTCCTACGGCGTATGGCACAACAGACGACGGCGCTGGAATTGCTTCGATGCTCAGTATCCTCCGCTATTACGCTGATGGCAGTACGCCACAGCCTGAGCGCAGTATTGTTTTTAATTTCAACAATGATGAAGAGTTTGGTTTACTGGGGGCTCAAGCCTTTTTCTACCACCCATGGAGTAAGAATGTGTCGGTCTTCCTCAATTTGGAAGGCACTGGAGCTGGAGGCCGTGCCATTTTGTTCCGAGCCACTGATTACGGCGTTGCGAAACATTACAAGGCTGCCACTTCTCCACATGCAAATTCCCTCTTTCAGCAAGGGTTCTCAGATGGATTGGTTCGAAGTGAAACTGATTACAAGGTTTATACCAATAACGGCTTGCGCGGTCTTGATGTGGCTTTCTACAAGCCTCGTAATCTATACCACACACGCCGCGACAGCATTAAGGGAACCACATATGGTGCTCTGTCGCATATGTTCACAAATGCCTTGGATGTCACCCGCTCCCTAGCCAATGCGGCTGAGGGTGATTTTGACCAAGATAGGGATAATACTAAGTTCGCAGTGTATTTTGACATCTTGGGTAGATATCTGGTTGTTTTTCCATTAAGTCATTTGTTCACTATTCACTTAGTTGGCCTTATTGGATGTCCTATAATTGTTTCCTTGCTTTTGTTTTCAGTCCTTAAGACGAAGTCATGGAATATTGGTGTGCGAGGATGGTTTCGGGGTATTTTGTCCTTGTTGGTATCGACAGTTGCCACCTCCTTCACTTCTATGTGGGTTCGTGATACTAATGAGCTTATTGTCGTTTCCTCTTTTTTCAGCCCTTTTTTTTTACTTCTTTCCGTCTTTCTGATTACCAATTACTTGATTCTTGGTTTGGGATCATACCTCAGCCCTGTTCCTGACCAAAAGCTGGTTATCTTCATTGAAAGCTTTGTTTTGCTATGGGGCTTCCTTGTTGTGTCAACTTTCCACATTACGAAACGTAGAGCGAGTGGAGAGTTTGGACTGACTATTGTGTATTTCCTTTATTTCTTTGCCGTGGTTCTTGGTTTGCTTGGCCAGCTTGTTGTGAAGACGGACGTCACTCCTAAGAATGGCGAACCTCTAGTGTCTGAGGAAGACTCTGAAGCTACTCACAACATTGATTCACACCATACCACCGCTAGTAAACTTAGACATGTTGCTAGGAAGTCTTTGAGCTTTGATTGGAGTCTACAGTTTCTTGTTGTGGTTCCTATTGGATTCTACTTATTTTATTCCACAGGTCTCCTTACCTTTGAAGCGTTGCGTCACAATGCTTTGGAAGGCACTAATGGTGCAGCGATGGTTTATTCTGCCCTTACTCTGCTAAGTATTGTAATAGGCTTCCTGGTTCTTCCATTCATTCATCGCTTCCATGTGCTTGTGGCAATTATTCTTTTGATTCTTCTCGTCGGTGGAGGTGTTCTGTCACTCAATCCTTTCCCATTAACACACGATGCACCAATGAAAATTAGATTTATGCAGAGTATTGATTTGGATGAAGCTAGTGACGGCTTGCCGAAGGCCCAGGTCTCTATTTTGAGTCGGACGGGGTATGGATACAAGGTCCTGTCGGACCTTCCTAGTGTGAAGTCCAACAATCTCGCCATTACATGCAAACCCTCAGGCAAGGATGATAATGAGGTGTGCTCATATGAAGGACCTCGCCCTTGGATTGTTAGCAATACTGATGCGGATATTGCTGGGGATTACAACGATTGGTTGAACGTGACTGTTCTGCGAACTCATCAAAAATTCACTAAAAAAGACCAAGGCGTCTTGACTGAGGATGATGATGAAAATTTTGGACCTTTTAGCGGCGAGATCTATATTGCGGCGAAGGAGAATCGGCAATGCACTGTTACGTTTAATACGACAAGTTTCAGCTCTAGCGATGGTACCGCGTCGCCTGTCCGAGTTGTGACGATGCGCCACGATAGCCCGGAAAATGGTAATCTGAGTTTACTCGCAGGCAGTGTAGATGAACCTGACGTGCTGAAATGGTACAAAGGAATCAATGATGTTACTGTTCATAAACTTAATTGGACTCAGCCAGGTTATCATTTGGAATTCCAGTGGATTCCTCGTTGGTACGAGACAGCCGGCCAAGCTAAACCAAATGCTGACAAACGTGCTCTGGGTATCCATGTTACTTGTCAATGGGGTGAATACGATGCAGAATCACTGGTAGGAACCGAATTAGTGCGTCGCGTTCCTGCTCTGGATGAGCTTTTGGCTTACGCACCTCCATGGACTACATGGACCAACTGGGGCCCTGGCTTGGTGGAAGTCAAGAAGTATATAGAAATTTAATAGCGCATGTCATAATCTCCCCCTAATATCAAATGCTATATATATTTTTGAAGATTTCATATTCAATTCTCATCTAGGTGCTCTCGGAGTATCATCATGAGTTTCATCGATGCGCATGTAATACAAGCTTGCCGGTCCACAAATTACCATGTGTTGTTTTATTGTGCGGTTAGTTTCATCCCAGCAAATTCCACAAATTTTTTCCCTTATAAATCACCCTAACCCATAGAAATATTTGCACACATGCGTAATGACCAAATACTGTTACGTGACCTCTGTTGTGCTTTTGTTTCGGAGAGCCTGCCCTTGTCTCCTCAACTACGTGCACGAGACCACAAGAAAAGCGTTGGAATTTTCTGGGAATTTTTTTTTTATCTCCAACTCCTATCTATTACCAGCTAGTCCTCAGGAGCTCAACACCTGAAATACTAGTAGAACTCTCTACCGGGAACTAAAAGCATTACAAAACAAGCTTTGAATAGATTCACCTCATCAACCCTGCCACTATCTTGTTGTTTTAACTCAACAAAACTCCTTGCTGTGAAATATTTTGCTTGCTCAGGCCATACAGCATTACGACATGGCTTCTTCGCCTTCTATTTCACCTATGCCCTCTCCGCTGCTCATGCCTCACTCACCGAGGGACACCAGTCATACATCTAATCATAGCTCTTTACATCTTTACAAAAAACGGGTTCCAAGCATCAACACAGGGTTTGCCGGATCCGAAGGCATGACTCGTGACTCGACACACTCTCCAACGAAACTTCTGCCAAGTACTTCAACAATATCACTACTGTCTCTGTCGTTTTCAAAAGCCAATATGGAAGATGAGAACGTTTCTATTGGCTCTGTCTTGGAAGAGCCTCAACAGACTTACCAACAACCTCCACAGTCTCCCAAACAACCGATGTGGCGAAAAGCGGGCCATATAACCCCTAGCGGATCGTTCACCAGCGCCAGTCAATATCTTAATTCTGCTCAGCATAGACGTGTGAGTCACTACATGTCAGGCATGGCGGGCTCCCCTACTTCAGTTTCTGGGCGTGGCTCTGCTGTAAACCTGCCACAGGTCGCAGGCGCACCTTCGACACCTGGAGCGCAAACTATTCCAGGTGGGCCCAGATCCCGCCGTGCTTCTTATACCATTCAAAGTCCCAGTCAGAACCAGTCGCCCATGTATACTCATATGGCTCCCCCTGATTCTCCTCCTTTGGGCCCAGTGTCCTTAGTTGGTTCGCCTAGTAAGATGTTTTTGGCTCAAACCCCTCCCGTCGGTCAGTTCACCAAGTGGTCCACTGGACAAACAGGTCATGCCCATCCCAGCAACGTAATCGATATCATACAGGAGGGTATTGCGGACGACGAGGAGACAGAGGAAGAAACGCAGAACTCTGATACCGTCAATACCACTGCCGCAGCGCTTGCTGCAGCCTTGGAAACAGAAATCAACAACAATAAAGTCTCTCCCATTGCAATTCCTATGCGATTTAATGACCCTGGCTCCCCTAATCTCGGCCCTGTGATGTCACCTTTAGAAACTGCCCCCATGACCCCCATGGCTCTTGACCTGCAAAGCCAACAAAGTTCCCTCCAGAATCAGACCTATCTTGCTCATTTACAACAGCTACAAGTTCGCCAAAAGGCGCTCGCCAGTGGTGGCCCTGAAAGCATCATGGAGGCTTTGAACACCTAGCAGACTGATACAGAGAGCGGGGTGCAAAATCCCTATTACATATTTTTTTTCTTTATTTTATTTATTTATTTATTTTCGCTGCATCATGTTAAACAGGAATAAGCTATTTACCCTTTTTTTTTATCGGCATCTACCCGAGTGCTCGTTTATCTTCGTATTTAGTTGGGAGTTTGTTCGCAATAAAAGACTGCACTTCTTCGCTGTAACTATGTAGTAAATGACAAGCCGCACATAACGTCGGGAGCCTACAGAACTAGTACATGCACAGAAGATATGAAGGAATGAATGTGTGAGCTAAAGGTCATCTCTGTCCGAGGAAAGCTTTGATATAAAATGCGAAATCTGTCGATTGGAACTAGCGCGAGTCAAAGCACTTTGCGATGGGGACAGAAAACAGGGTGAAACAAGGACACTAAGACCGGAAGACAGTGATCATCAAGGCGCCTGTGTGGATTACTCTCATCTCATGTTTATGTGGCTATTTAAGTTATAAGGTGTACTTTTCAGCCAGGACAATGAACACCTGTCCCATATCATCCTTATCATCATCAGTTGATATCTACATTTGATAGCACCTGCACATCTTTTCTATATCTAGGCCAGGATTCAGGTTCAATTGAGGCTTATTGTTGGTAGGTTCACCGTTTCCCTTTCGAAGAAGAGGCAGGGAAAAAATGGCAGGCATAGGTGCTTACGCTCTCTTTAAGCGGGTAATAAAAAGGAGAAGAAAAAAATTAGAGATCACAAGAGGCTTGAACAGTTTTCTATTTGCTGTACGCTGCTTCACTCAATTCAACTTATAAGCAACTTAATATAAAGCAGAGCCATTTTTAGATTTTATTTTTGTTAGAGTAGGCTCTATTTTTGAGTGTCAGCTCGGTGGCGTTTTTGTTTTTAAAGTGACGTTCATTGATTAAACAGATACATGTACTACATATCCGTAAAGGAGACTTCTTTTTGAATACCCTGCTAGGTTTGATTTGCTCGTTTTCGCAGCAAGGCAACAGGTTTAGCAACGGGTTAGCGGTCACAGATGGGCACAGCAAGGGGAAATAGCCACTGTTGACGGTTTATAACTGTTGTTTTCTTCCCTGCTTCAAGTATGTCTAAAATTGGAAATAGTGTGCCCCAGTCTTAGTTCAGCGTCTCTCCACTCCCTCTGTATGTAATCGAGCCAGCACATACAGTCATCATTTGATATATGGGATACATTGGCTTCTGTAACATTCGTGTTCATTGATGCTGCTGTAAGATTCCTGTCCAGCCCGGCCGTTCATGTTGTTAGAGTAAACAAACTCCTTACTATCTGCAAGTGTTACTGCTCAGATATCGTGCGTTCGACCGCAATGAGATACTCAATGGACGTCGTTCATGCCCTATTCATTGTTTCGGAGTGGGAACACTTGAACCTTTGAATGTGCAAGTGGGCATGTTGCCTTGTAAAGTTTTGTACACGTACATTTGTGTGAGTCATTAATTCACAACACATCTAGAGCTCTGGCGATTGTGAAGGACGTACGCGCTTTCACCTTTTTTTTAGATCCAGCATTTGAATTCGTGAGATGTTAATTATAGCTGGCAAATACATGCTTTTATGCATATATCCTCTTCTTTTTTTCAAGTTCGCATACATACATGAGTTGTACAGGCCTGTTATAATAACAAGTCAACGTTCTGCTGCATGCACAGACCACATACTCAAATATTCCAAGCTTGGGCTTCAAACGAGCCGTCGGCGGGTTTGTATTCCACGCGTCCCAGATGTCGAATGATATGACACGCAATTTTTGAAACGATCGATTTTAAACTCAAGAAACGTGTACGTGTACATTGAGTTCAGACATTTAGAGAAAAAACTCTGAAAATGATAATTTTGTATCCACGCGCGCGTCGAACCTCGCCGGCCCACTACTGCGTCCGCAGGCCTAATGTAACGGAAGACCAGAGCGCGCGCCATCGAGCATGCACACGCTACTTTTGAGCTCCATACATACATTGCAAACAGCCTAAGCCTAGGCTTCTGTGTTAACGTTCGTTGCACCCAGACTGCATGCATGTAAGAACACACCCCAAAAATAGTGCGTGTACTAACGATATTTGAGGGAAAATGTTAAATTTGAACGGCCAATATTCGAATTAATGTTGATTGAAAAAACGAATTGATAAGCGATCATCTTCGTCTAAGGGTTCAATCCTGTATGCTGTTTTCGGAAAAAAAAAAAGTTTTGAGTAGCTAGCTAAATGATGGCCAACCTTCTAGGGATGTTCACTCTAGGTTTTCCCCCAATCCAATAGCGTGACTGGGTTTCCTTTTGTGCTGATGTCTGAAATTTTAGACACTCAGGGAATAAACCAACACCATCGAAATACTTGAAACAACAATTCTTCTGAACTAGAATTTGTCTGCATCAGACAAGCATTGACCCATGTCTTACTTTATGTTTATATAGTTATTACACCTCTAGTAGTATCATTTAAACGGGACAATAAACA